>PVJH01016997.1:0-48994 GCA_004026705.1 Nesogale talazaci
AGTTGGTGAATAGGCAGAACGAGGTTGATCATCACATGACATTTCACCTTTTTTGAAATGAGAAAACCACTCACATACTTGAGTTTTTCTCATAGCAATATTCTTGTAAGCTGTATTCAACATCACAACAGTTTCTGTGGCATTTTTCCCAAGTAGGAAATAGAATTTCACAGCCACATGCTGTTTTCTTAAATCAGCCGTCAACAAAAACAAGGTCTGAGAGAAAGTACTTTCCAGAAAATTCACTGTGACCAGAGACAACCTTCTAGGGCAATGCCACTAGGTGCACTGACCCAGAGCATGTTACTTGAAGCTCTCCTAGCAGGAAAAAATGTGTACTGTGCAAGTTCTACTCATCAGAGCTCATTTCCATTTTTTGGGGGGGTTACTCCTTGTATATATTGTCCTGCACCCTCCCCTGGACTTGTGATGAAAAAGAAAAAGAAAGAAGAGAAAGTTTCATTAGAAGATCTCACTGAGTTGGCCATATACCCTCCTCGCAGGGGGACAAACAACAGAAAAGTGGGTGCAGGTATACAGCAGTCAGTGTAAGACATATAAAATGACAATTTATTAATTATCAAGGGATCATGAGCGAGGTAGGGTGGGGGAAGGGGAAATAAGTTCATACTAAGGGCCCAAGTAGAAAGAAAATGTTTTAACAATGATGATGGCAACATATGTACAAATGTGCTTAACAAAATGGCTGTATGTATGGATTGTGATAAGAGCAGTAAGAGCCCCCAGTAAAATTTAACAACAACAACAACAACAACAACCAAAAAACAAACTCAAAACTCATTGAAAGAAAGCATTCTGCTTTCGGTCCAAATGTTAGCCAAATCACCCTAGAATATCTTTCCTTGCATGGAAAAATAAGAAAAGATAAGAAAAGATGGATAAACTTGAGCAAGCTGTGTAGAGAAGAAAGGCAGACGTCAAACCAGGGAAAGCACCCGTGATCCAGGTTGGTAAGGTGTTTGAATTTCACCCTGAACTGGTTGATGATGATGATGATGATGATGATGATGGTGATGAAGCAGATGATATTCATCACACCCAAGGACCAGGCAGTGATGAGGTTGATCTGAGAATGTGACTGAGACAGATGTAAGCCTATATGTTTCAACAGATGTCGATGAAGCAGGTATTTCAGTGGTCTATCTTGAAAGATCCAGCACATATACTTCAGAAAAGATGAAAAAAAAATTAAGTGACAGTTCTGGAGGGCAGAAAATGGGGAAAGAAGTGATTTGGAAGAGGATCAGGAGGGAGAGGCACAGGCACAGGGAGACATTGATGCCATTCCTGTTGATGGAAATCTTCTCATTGGGGAAGATTGGGATGAACTAGAAGAAGATTAAACATGTGGATTTAGAATAACACCAGATGAGTTCATGAACAAATGAAGTCAGCTCCTCAGCCTGAATGAACATTGACAACTTTGTTTTTTTCCCCTAGAATTCTTCAACAGAATATATTGATTTACCATGCTGATTGTGGAGAGCTAACCCTCTCAAAAAAAAAAAAGAAAGAAAGAAAGAAAAAAGGAATGTTCTTCCTACATCTTCTCTCCTGACTTTGACTATATCTCATAAGTTCAGAGTAGTTCATGAAGGTCATTTCAGAAAATGATGGGTGGTTATAATTGTCCACTCAAGTAGCAAGTCTAACTGCTTTTTCCCACCTTTTGGTTTTCATTGGGCATATCTTATTACCAGGAACAAGATAAATCTAAATATAAAACACTTTTCATTTAATGCCACTGTTGCCTGAGTTCATTTCCTTTATATTTATATGTGAAAGAGGCTGCCTAAAATATGAACACTGTCCTTCATAAAGAGAATTGCATATGCAAGAGTCAAGGCTGTGCCATCTTTGGACAATTAGATGAACATTTGAGATGGAACTTCTTTGATCTGATAGCATCAGCTGTGATATCCCGGGTTAAGCTCTTTCATTTGTTCCTCTTCCTTTCGCCAATAGAGTTGTAAAGTAAAAAGAAAATAAGAACACGTGTACCTTCCAGGTTCTATTTACTCATCCTATACAGATGAATTCGGGTAATTAGCTTAAGTCAATCAACCTTTAGATTTCTTCCGTCACAGGCATAAGTTTAAAATAAGTAGATGAGGCGAGGGCTCCTGTGAAAAGGACGAGAAAGCATGAACACAATGCTTTCTCTCTAATTCGATGGAGGGCAGACATTAAGCCTGGAACTCCGGCAGCAAAATTTTCTAACTTGGGGGAAGTCATCCTGAAGCTGAAGCCAACAGCACCACACTAATAGTCATGATAGCAATATTACTGTAACAGAAATAAGGGATGTAGTTGGGGTCTTGAGACCTGGTAGAATGATTGAATCCCCACCCTACTTGAGAATTTCTAGTTTCATGAACTGAAAAATTCTTCCCCTTAGGATTTTTATTGGCAGCTAAATCCTGCATGAGTTAGATTTTCTGTTATGTCCAAAACAAAGGAAACCCAATGAGCTCAAGATCAGGGCCCATTTTCATCTTTATATCCCCAATTTTAAATATCACGTGAGCTCCTTTTTGGGGAGGAGGACATCACTGGCCTCTGGTGGGAGTCGGAGGCCCAGCCTTGCTCCTGGAGAGCGGCTCCTGGATTTGAACTGTCAGGCCAGTGGGCCACAGTCTTGCACACAACCACTACACCACCAGGGCTCAGCCCCACTTCTTCGTTTTCTGAGGTGGTTGTTCTCATAAAAGAAGACAAAAACCCACTGGCTCTTTGAATATGGCCATGGAAGTTTGCATCCCTTCACTGGCCATTTCTATTAGAATGAAACTGACCAACTGCCCCCATCAGAGGACAGTCTTGGGATCCGTGAGCATGTGTTTCTTACGGCACACGCAACATGGTTGTTTCTCTGACACCAGTGCTCAGCCAGTAGTTGCACCTGAAGGAAGAGCTTCTGTTCTAACTTTGCACATTTGGGTTAGAGCCTTCTTGGCGAGGATGAGGGTCCCATCACAGACAGGGAGATGATTGAATTTTGTGAATGAGTTTCTTTCCTGGTCAGGTAAGGGAAAACTACGTGTGAACTCTGTGTCTATATCCCTAGCAATGAGCATAGACCTGATTTACAGACACATATCCTTTTGGAAAAGCTACTGAAAGCTCAGAGTTACCTGAATAAAGATTCACCAAGGCTGAGCCCCGGTGGCGTAGTGGTTGAGTGCGGGACTGGGTAGCTCCCACGACCACCAGAGGGCAGTGGTTCTCTGCCCCCCCCCCCCAATATAAAGGTACATCAAATTAATTGTCTCCAGGTGTCAGGTCTATTGTGTGAGTGTTGAGGACTGATAAATATCCAATAGAGTTAGAAATAAGAGGGAGGACAAAAAAATCATGTCCTTTTTTTTTTTTAAGAACATCTTTAATTAAAAAATTTAAAGATCACTTTATTGGGGTTTCTTACAACTCTTACAACAATCCATATATCAATCATATCAAGTATATTTGTACATATGTTGCCACCATTATTTTCTAGACATTTACTTTTTTTGGGGGGGGGTCCATCACTGCCCTCTGGTGGTCGTGGGAGCTACCCAACCTTGCTCCTGGAGAGTCGCTGCTGGATTTGAACCTCCAAGCCTGTGGGCTGCAGTCCCGCACTCAACCACTATGCCACCGAGGCTCAGCCTGACATTTACTTTCTATCCAGCCCTTGTTTTCAGCTTTCTTTCTTTTTTTTCCCCCTTTGATGTGAGGGGGATAGTGCATCTGGAATTCATTTCACCAGGTCAGACTGTTAATCAAACTTTCTATTTAGAGGTTCTGAGAAGATTACATAACAGTGTACAACAAAAAAGGCCTGATTTGTGGCAGTTAAGGACTGATTTTACCACCACAAAGGTTGACCTACTTACGCAGCCATCTCAGTGTGCTGGTTTTTGGCACAAAGCAGCAAGCTTCTCTTGCTCCATGCTCCTGATTCACCTGACCTTGCTCTGTGCAACTTATTTTGGTTTCTGTGAATGCAAAGGGACCTGAAAGGACATCCATTTCACAATGAATAAGAGGTAAAGAAAAAACGCGGGAGGTGCTGTCAGGCATTCAAACAGATGAGTTTGAAAGATGTTTACAAGAACAGAATCCCAGATTTGACAAATGCATGTAGTATAATGGAGAATACTTTAAAGGTGATAAGGTTATTTTAGGGAAAAATAATTAAATACAAAGTGTTAAAAACAATCCATTCTTTTTTGAGTACCCCGTCATATACATGCCACCCCCTTTGGGGCACACCCCAAACCAGCCATACTTGTTCTCAATAGCTTCAAGGAATTGCTTGCACACTGTTTAACTTTTGGGTTTTCTCTTTTCTGCCTCACTGAGCTTCTTGTTCACTACTTCTTCTAGCTATTTCTCATCCCACTTCTTCATAGGATTCTTTTCTAGCTCTATGTCTCTTGCATCAATGTAAACATTTTCCTTTCCACACTTTTCTCTCCAGAGACAAGTCATGAGAGAACTTCCACTTCTGTGCTTTAGGGCACTGTCCTTGCTGGAAGAATGCACACACCACAGATCTGAGATCTGTGCCTTTATTTATTTTGGGGACAGCAATGATAGGCTTGAGTAGTTCATTTTGCTCTTGTAATTCTTTCTCCTTGTTGTCTTTTTTCCATTTGTTTTTAGCCTTACATTGTGCTCCCTGACATGAATTCTGTTGACCAAGTTTAACTTGATGAGTCTTAATAAACTTCTGTTGCTTTGCTCCTTATTCTTTAGATCCTAAGTTTCATCTTCAATGATTCGGCAGGTATTTGCAAAGACAGGTGTCACCGGTCAGACGTCAGCACAGTTGAACACCATCAGGATCTTTGGCCCTGCTACAGGAGGAGTAGGAAGACAGGGAAGGCCTACGCGAATTGACATGTTTTGTTACCAACCATAAGGTTGGAGCTTCTGTCCACTCAGAGATGCCTCAATAGAAAAGCTCAGCGTCTAATTCTGGAAACTCCACCATTGGAAACCTAGGAAGTCTGGTTCTACTCTGACATGCATGGGACCTCAGGAGTTGGTGCTGCCACTTTGGCAAGTGGAATGACTCTGATTGTACCAGTCCAATCAGAAGCTATGGTACCCGTGGTACTGAGTGTTAGGACAGCGCTCCCCAGACACAAGGTGTTCATCAGGGAATCCGAGGATCTAAACTCAAACTGGGGACTGTAACAAGGGGAGAAGTGGTGAGTGGATGTCGGATAGCTAACTAACCCCCAAAGAAATAAAAATATAAATAACCCAAACTCAACTGCTATTGTGTCAAATGCAATTCATAGTGACCCTGTAGGACAGGGTCGAAGTGCCCCTGTGGGGTTCTGTGATACTGCCACTCTTTATGGAAATCAGGCTCCTGGCAATTTCTGGCACCAGGTAGAGTAGAGTCTGGAGAGAGAAGAGAAGAAATATGACATTTAATAGTTGCCTGCAGAGTACTCTAACAACCAGATTTAACTCTCTGATTTAAAAATCTTACTAATTCTTCTTGTCTACCATTTGAATATTTCTGCCCTCCCACATTATGTAACATTCAGGTGTGCCCACGTTGCACACACAGGTTCAGAGAAATTCCCTACCAACGTCAAAGTCATGCACTGCCTTCCTGATACTCATTTTCTTCTCAGTGTTTCTAACTTGTTTCCTAAGATTTCTAGGGTAAAGTGCTGGCTTGATCTGAGTTTTAATGTATTTAAATCACCATACGAGTTTCTGGGTTTTGATGACAATCAAATGAGGCTTCCAATTTACCTTTGTCCACATTCCCACTGGCATACTGTAAAACATTGAATGAGATTCAGTTTTCCACCAGAGTTAGAAAACAAGAAATATTCCTTTAGAACTCACCAGAAGCCAGAAGGATATTTTACTGCACAGAACTTAGTGGATACCAAAAGAACAACGTAAAGCTGAATAAAGAAAAAAGACCATAGGCCATTATCCCATCATGAAGCGTCTCTCTCTCCCTCTCCTGCTATGGATTTCTCATACATGCTTTATCAAGTGGAGAAATTAAAATTTGCCAACTAGAAAAACTGAGGTTTGACTGCAAACAGGAGACTAGGGTTTTCACTAACAACTTCAGACAAGGCAAGAAATAGATGCTCCATTAGACTGGAAAGATGAGCACTTGTTGGGTGCCATTAAGTTGGTGTCAACTTATAGCAAACGTGTGTACAATGCAACAGAACACAGCCTGGTCCTGCATCATCCTCACAGTTGTGCCTATATTTGAGTCCATTGTTGCAGCTGCTGTGTCAATCCATCTTGCTGAGGGTCTCTCTCTCTCTCTCTCTCTCTTTATCCCCAACCTCTTTTCCCAAGCACAATGACCTTCTCCCAGGGATAAGTCCTATCTGATAACATTTCTGATGTACATGAGATGGAGTCTAGCCCTTTTAGAGTATTATTATTACAGCTATTGCAGAATTCTCTGTGTAATAGTCAGTACTTTAAGTGCTCTTTGTTTTCAGCAAGTCAGATTTTTGTCGTCTGTGTATCATAAGCTAATGAGTTTTCCTTCAAGCTGCTGCTGCTCTCTTCATAGAGTCCAGCTTCTTGGTATGCTTGTTCATCTTACAGATTGAATAAGTAAGGTGATAGGATACAACCTTTCCTGATTGTGAAGCATGCAGTATCCCCTTGTTCTGTTCAAACAACTGCCTCTTGGCCAGTGCACAGGTTCTGTACGAACACGAGCAAGTGTTCCTGAATTCTCATCTTTTTAATGTCATCCATAATTTTCATGTTCCAAACAGCTGGACATAGTCAATAAAGCAAAGTAAACAGCTTCCTGGTACTGTCTGCTTTTAGCCAAGCTCTACCTGATACTGACAGTTCTTCCTTAAGTTAATTAAATTGTAAATCATGGGAGAGTTGGCTAAGAACGGCCAGTCATATATGTCTTCTTCAACAGGCGGCAGCTAGCCAAGGATAAGGACCACAGAAAAACCCCATAGTTTTTATGGGTAAGTAGCAAGACATCTCCCCATTTCAAAAATTGAACATGGAAGAGAGACTATAAATAAAAGAGGCAGAAGTGTATGGTGAGATACGTTTATATAGGAAAGAACAGAAAATTTTAGAAACTACCTAATTTGGACCCCGGAAAATTCTAGAAGTCAATGGTGACATGAAAACATAACAGACTTTGATGAAAAAGGTGGTTGAGATAAGAAAAGCTTTCAAAAAATGATAGTGGAATTGAATTTTCTTTTGTTTGATCTCAGTTTAATTCTACTAGATGATACCACTTCACTTTTCCCCCCAAGGATTTTATTGGGGCCTCTTACAGCTTGAATAACAGTCCATACATCATTTGCATCAAACATAATTGTACACATGTTGCCATCTTCATTTCCGCATATTTTCTACTTGAACCCTTGGTATAAGTTCCTCTTTCCTCCTCCTTTTTTTTTTTTTTAAAGAAATCACTTTATCGGGGGCTCATACAACTCCCATCACCAATCCATACACACATTGATTGCATGCAGGCCACAGTTGCACACTCGTTGCTCCTTCCACTCAAGTCCTGAGTATCAGTTCCCCATATTTCCTTCCCCTCCCTGCCAACGAACCCTTAATAATTCACAAGTTGTTATGACTTTTTCATATCACACACTGTCCAGTGTATCCCTTCGCTCACTTCCCCATTGTCCGTACCCCAGAGAGGAGGTTCTATTCATTCTTAATATTTAATTTACATTTCTAAAAGGCCACATTACTTGGCATCTACAGATGCCAGATCTCTAGCTAGATGTAGGAAGAAAGTGGCTGGGTAGTTGTTTCTCACTCATGGCAACCCTCTGTACAGCAGCATGAAGTGCCATGTCCTGCATCATTCTCATCACTGCCAGCATGTTGCAGTCCATTATTGAGATATCGTGATAGTCGTCTCACTGGGGGCTCCCTTGTTTTCACCACCCCTCTGTCTCACCAAACACAAAGTCTTTGACTGATCCCCCCTGATGCCCTGTCGATAGGAAGTGAGTGAGTTTATATTCTGTTGTGATCCATAGGTTCTCATTTGCACTCATATTAGGAGGTAGTTTACCAGACTTCTCATCTCAGTCTGTCTTAGTGTAGACGCTCCTTGGAAATCTATCTACAGACTGAGCCCTGGTGGCATCGTGGTTGTGCGCGGGACTGCAGCCCGCTGGGTTGGAGGTTCAAATCCAGCAGCAAGGCTGGGCCTCCTACTTCCTCCACCAGAGGGCAGTGATGCCAAAAAAAGAAAAGAAAAGAAAAGAAATCTATCTATAATGGAAAACCCTGGGTGTATTCGAATGGTATTTTCCAGCACCATAGCAACATACAAGCCACCACTATATGACACATACATGGTAGACTTAGCCTCTATAGGGCATTTATTAATTTAAAAAGTCATGCCAACTGGTGTTAACAGGAGAAACTGTCATTCACTTAATAAAAAGAGGTGCATTTGGTTAATCTTGATTTTGAAATTATATACCTATAGTCTCCTGGATTGAGTTCTGGCTATGGGTAAGGTGTTTTCTAACCCTAGTGAGGTCATCACCTTACCAACATATTGGGCTCCAGCACATTCTGACTTCTTGTTGCTGGTGCCGTGGGGATGATGCTGACTCACAGTCGCACTGTGCACAGCAGACTGAAATATGACCTGGCCCTGCACCAGCCTCACAAAGGTTCTAATGCACGAGCCCATTGCTGGATCCACGGAGTTCATCAACTTGAAGGGCGTCCTCCTTTTTTGCTGCCCTTCTAAGGCAACAAACATGATATCCTTCTCCAAGGACCGGTCTGTCCTAATAACGTGGCCAAAGTATGTAAGATGAAGTCTTGCCATCCTTATCTTTAAGGAGCATGCTGGCCTTCTTTCTTTCAAGACAGTCCATGGTCGTTTCCACATTCTTCTCCAGCACAATTCAAATGCATCGATTCTTCTTCACTCTTCTTTATTCTGGGTTCAACACATACATGTCAGACATTTGAAAATACCACGGCTTGGGTCAGGCAGATCTTAGTCCTTCAAGTCTCGTTGTTCCTGTCCATACTCTACAGAGGTCTTGTGTGCAGATTTGCCTAATGCAATTTGCCTTTTAATCTCTTGACCGTGACTTCCATGTGAATTCAAGCAAGATGAAATACTTGACAACTCCAACCTTTTCTTTATTTATCATGATGTTATCTATTGGTCTCCATGTGAGGATTTTGGTCTTTACATTGAGCTATAATCCATATTGAAGGCTGCAATCCTTGATCTCCATCAGGAAGTTTTTCAAGTCCTCTTTACTTTAAAATCATAGCAAGCAAGTAGATTCTAGTTTATCTATGGGATAAACCAGAAAAGAGAAAAGTCTCTCTGGGTTTCTGAGCCCATAAATCTTTTTTGTGTGTGTGTGTGTGTGTGTGTGTGTGATCACTGCCTGAGCCTGTAAATCTTTACTGGAGCAGAAAACTTCATCTTTATTTCATATAGTAACTGGTGTATTTGAAATACTCAGCATATAACCCACTACATCACCGGGGCTCCTTAGTGAGGCTGGAGAAATGAGGTCATAATGTGGTCTTTAAACCCACAGCACAGTCTAAGGGTACCAGTCACTGTGAAATTTTACTGCTTACGGTTTAGACTATTCATATCTCAGCAACAGTTTACTTAAGTGTCTGTTACATACTGTTTCTTTTTAATGGTTCATAATCTATTTGGAAGGAAAAAATTACAAAAATACACAGCATTGCTGCATCCCTTTTAGTTTATGTTGTTACCAAAGTTGATACTACACCCTGGAATGCTTGTCTTTTGGGATAGATGTGGCTAAAGATATATATTGCTTTTTAATGTACATTTGACCCTTTTGCTTTAAAGAAAATGATGAATTAGATTTCCTCTTTACAGTTTTGACTTTTCCAGGAGATCTATCTTCAACCAATGCCAAACATGCTTGTAAAATTGCTTCAGATGTTAATAACCCTGATTTTAAAAGTTAAATGTTGGCCTTTGTAGCTAAATTGTAGAGTTGAAGTCTTTAAAATTAACAGATGCATAGCAGAAGTAAATAAATAGCTTTAAGAATCTCAGAATGGGTCTGATAAAATAAAAGAGTAAGTCAAAAAGGTATTGCTACCAAATCATAGAAACCCTCATTAAACAAATACATGAAACCATGAAGCTACTGTTTCTCAACAAAGCCATCTAGGTCTAAATAATCTTGAACATATCTCCATGCATGTAAAAGTTAGACACTGAAAAAAATGAAGAGGGAAGAAGAATCAATGCATTTGAATTGTGAGGCTACAGAAGAGTTCTGTGGGCTGTTCAGAGGGCAAACAGACCTGTCTTAGAAGAAGTATGCCAGAGGGCTCTGTCAAGGCGTGAGGAGCAAGACTTTGTCTTACATACTTTGGACACTTGTCAGGGGCGATCTGGCCTTGGAGAAGGACAGCATGTTTGGTACCATAGAGGGGCAGTGAAAAAGAGGAAGTCACTCAAGGAGATGGGTTTCAGCAATGGGCTCAAGCACAGGAACAATTGTGAGGACAATGCAGAACCAGGCATGTTTCCCTTTTTGTGCCTAAGGTCACTATGGGCCAGAACCAACCCGACAGCCCCCATCAGCAACCACAACCCTTTCCTTGAGAATTCTTTACTTTGTTCTTTCCTGTGTCTAAACAACACTGTTGGCATCCTCTGTGGACTGAAATTATGTTCCTTTCCTATATCCTTTGAGCCTAAGGGCCAAATAGAACCTAAAAGGACATGATCAAAGCAGTTAGGTGGATAGGCTGAGGCTTCTCAGTGAAATGATCAGAGGACAGCCCTTGGCAACCTCAATGAATGAACTGGCTCAGCGTCATGATGGGGTGGGGGGAACCATTCTTAGCCCAGCTTTTTCTGACCCTTTATTTTCTTACTAACACAGCTTACAACTTTCTAAACTTCTTAACATCTGTCCCATGATGGTTCTATGTCCTTGGGAAAAATCGATCAAGATCTTTTTAAGACTCCTGGGATGTCTTAAAAAACAGTCACTGAAACCTCTGTAGAACTTAAAGATGTTCAATTTAACTGGCCCTGGCGATGCTCTCCGAAGCCTTTGATTTGATTGGACCTTTCTCTTCAAGACACCCGAACACAGCTAAAGCAGGTGTGTTCATAGAGCAAGTACCCGCAGCCATCGCTGACCACAGGGATGTGTTTCAATGCATTCATTTAGAATAAACTCACATGTGTGTGAACTGGAATCCTAGTAACAGCACTTTTCAACTCATCCTCCCTTAGCATTTTCTATTAAAAATGCAACCACAGACTCTAAATCAGCGTCAGAAGCATGTCAATGCTGTCGGTACTTTCATCTGAAATGCAGAACTCAGGTTTCCAGATTGGGCACCATAGAGTCAAACAGCTGAGAGGACAAAGTGCTTCTAGGGAGGGAGGCCCAGGGCTCTGGACACGGAGTGTTGTAGAGTCAACCCCCCCAACCCCCCCAGTTTGTGTGTGTGAGCAGTGAAACTGTGCTCCCAGCCTCGGATCGGATTCCAACTGCTAAACTTTTTGTTAGCAGCTCGCTGGGTGTGGGCATTAGTTTGTAACACCCAGCGACTTCTTTGTCTCATTTCTCCGCAAAGAGCTTATTTCAAACTTCTTGAACACATTTTTGAAATTTGTATCATGCACATATCTGAAAGTTGGCCTGCAAACAGTTTCTAGGGGTAAAACCTTTTGAAAACTTCTGATGTTGAATCAAATTGGGATAGGCTGGATTCAGATGGACATTACGAAGAGAGTTTTTGAAGATGTGTATCATTTTTAGTGAAATAAAGGAGCTCTGGAGGTGCAAATGTGAAGTACCCAGCGGCTGTGGCAGTTGAAGTCACATGATGGTCCCATGGGAGAAAAGACAAGGCTATCTGCTCCTATCAAGATGACAGTTCCCAAACCCCATGGGGGTTTCACTTTTCCACTTTGTCACATGGTCGGGATGAGTTGGAATAATCTCAATAGACAGCACCTAACAACAAGAAAATACATCTGAACATCTGAGGGTATGGATTCGTTGCTGTTGTTTTAAATTATTTTATTGGGGGCTCATATAATTTTTACCACAATCCATATATACTATATCAAGCACATTTGTTCATTTATTGCCCCCATCATTCTCAAAACACTTGCTTTTCACTTGCGCCCTTGGTATCAGCCCCTCATTTTTCCCCTCTCTCCCCTCCCCCCTCTTTCATGAACACTTGGTAATTTCTAAATTACTATTATTTCGTCATGTCTTAAACACTGTCCAACATCTCCCTTCACCCACTTTTCTGTTGTCTGCCCCCAAGGAAGGGAGTTATCTAATCCTTGTGATTGGTTCTCCATTTCTACCCCACCTTCCCTCTATCCTCATGGTATCGCCACTCTCATCATTGGTCCTGAGGAGTTCATCTGTCCTGGAGTCCCTGCGTTTCTAGTTCCTATCTATACCAGTATCCATCCTCTGGTCTAGCCGATTTGTAAGATAGAATTGGGATCATAATAGTGGGGAGTGGGGGGGGATGGTGAGGAAGCATTGAAGAACTAGAGGAAAGTTGTATGTTTCATCATTGCTACACTGCACCCTGACTGGCTGGTCTCCTCCCTGTGACCCTTCTGTATGGGGATGTCCAGTTGCCTACAGATGAGTTTTCAGTCCCCAATCTGCACTCCCCTTCATTCACAATGATATTGGTTTTTTTTTGGTGTTTGCTGCCTGGTACCTGATTCCTTCAACACCTTGTGATCACACAGGCTAGTGTGCTTCTTTCATGTGGGCTTTGTTGTTTCTCAGTTAGATAACCACTTGATTACCTTCAAGCCTTTAAGACCTCAGATACTATATTTTTTGATAGCCAGGCACCCTCACTTTCTTCACCACATTTGCTTATGCACCCACTTTGTCTTGAGTATAGCTTCACTTTAAGGGGGAAATATCTCTAAATGTTTAGTTTTCATCCTGAAAAATGGGATAACTGTGGGCATGGATTTATGGAAGATGAAACATTTACTTTGACAAAAGGATCTGGGACCCCATATGTAGGGTTTTACTGGTAAGTTTCTTTAAAATGTAAAAGAACAGAGTAAGGAAATGTGTAATTCTGATAACAGAACTGAAAAAGCTGTCTTCTTTCCACACACACAAACAATTGCTATCAATTAAAGTTATGAAAATAAGCAAGCAATCTTGAGGAGAACACTAGCAAATTAGGTTCCGCATTTTATTAAATGGAGATGAACGAACTGCAGACAAAGTTAGCAACATCCCAGGAATGTTAATCATAATTGGACATTAAAAATATTCTGCTACAGTGCATATCCATAGGTTACCAGGGAAATCTCATTAGTAGTAAGAGTAACATTTGTTAAGAGTTGAATTTTTAAAAAGTTGAATTCAATTATTGATAATAGCAATGAAAGAGAGGATAATTGAGAGAGAAATCCTGGAAGGAACTTGACAATGCCAAAAAACAAGTTTCTATCCCCAAAGCAAGAGTTTCACCTAGAACCCATTGCTGAGCCACTTGGTGACAATTTCCAGGCATTAAACTGGTGGTTAACACATAAAATGCACTGTAAAAGAATGCAGTGTAAGCCTTTGACTTCTAGAGCAGGAGTTCTCAACCCCTTTGGGCGTTAAATGACCCTTTCATAGGGGTCACCCAATTCATAGAAGTAGCAAAATTACAATTATGAAATTGTAACAAAAATAATTTTATGGCTGGTGGGTCACCACAACATGAGGAACTGTATTCAAGGGTCATGGCATAGGAAGGAAGGTTGAGGCCTCTGTTCTAAGAGGATGCTAACAAGGGCGCACACAATCCTTTGTGCATTCTACCATGGGGAAGTTGCTCTTTCTTTGATGGTCTCTGCTGTGGCTGTGGGTCAGATCAGGAAGGTGGCAGAACCGGAAGCTACTGACCTGCTCTCCTCATCTACATGGGTGAGAGAAGAAGGGGGGAGATGGCCAGATTACTCACTGAGAAGCCTTTGAAGGGTGAAAGGATGGTTTCAAGGAGCCCTGGTGGTGCCACGAGTTAGCACTCAGCTGTTAATTGAAAGGCTGATGGCTCCAACCCACCCAGTAGATTCCCAGCCAGAGATCTCATGTCCTTTGTAAAAAGGAAGTGAGATGATTTGACTTCCTCTGAATGACAAGGGGGTGAGAGAATTACCATCCACACTATCAGCTGCCCAAAGCTGATTGCTCTGAGACTGAGGGCAGACAGGCCTCCACTGTCCGCTCCTTCTTATCTTATCTTCTTATCTTATCTTATCATTGTAACAGCAGCCCTTTCCTCTCACAGCCTATGCGCCAAGTTTGAGAGTTCATTGCCATGGTCTTGCAGAAAGCAAAGACTATCCTCATGACTCAGGTTTATTAGGGAATTTAATAAGTTAAGATTCACCATCAAAAGTGTCCAAGGCCCAGAACAGCTTCTTAGCTGGGACTGTGGGCATGTTTCTCTCTGATCCTGTAACACCTTGATGTAGCATATGTCCTGCTTGGGCAATGTTTCAAAAAGTTCGTTTATCATCACTGATAGATGTCTAAGGGACATTCCACCCAATCTTAAGCCTCATCCTGAAGGCCTTTATCTCTAGCTTCATGGACCAACAACCCCCCAGAAACACCTGGAGGCACCCCACTCTTCAGGAAAGTCTGCTGCAGCCTAAAGATACCCAGTTTCAATCACTTCATCTCTCTTTGGCTTCTGGTTCTGATGCTGCTACTGCTTTTGGGACACTCCTCTGCTCCTTCTCTGATGGCACAGATTTCTGCCCCTGGATTGAGGATGTTCTGTGTCCAGGAATTTCAGAATCTAAAGGACACTGTCTACTCCTGGGTCTTCTTTGTTGATGGTAGTAATAAGTCCTGCTTCTGAGATGGGTCATGGTTTACTGAGCACGAGGTTAAAACTGACCAGTCCCCATGCTAGTTCCAACTTTTTACTCTCATGGTGAACCTGAAAGGTAGCTATAGCGTAGGGCGAAGGGGGTCCATTGTGCCTTGCTTAAAATAAGCTATCGCTCAGCAAAGAAATGGCACACTGCGCATGCTCAAAGATCTAGGTTTCTAGCCAGCAATGCTAAAGCTGGATTGGCTCACGTAAGCCAGGTAAATTAAATTCAGCCAATGGGGTCGACCAGGGTCCTAAACCACACCTCCCCTAGGGAGAATTGAAAATACCAAGTTTGTGGCTCCGGGCAGCTCTTACTGAGTGGCTGCGCTACAATGTAGGATTCCAGGCTGCGGCCCTGAGCCGTCCGCATCTCTCTCTCAAGCAGTTTTCCTAGCTGGCAGAGGTGGGTGAGGGATCTCCTGACTGCCGATGTGAACCTGAAACTTCTTTGACCTTCATAAAGCTCGTTTAGATCACAAAGCAGGTTTCGGCTTAAATTCTTTTTTGCATGGAGCCAAGGACCCAGGTATGTTTCTATTCCTGAGATATCTTACAAACCCTGCTAGTTGTTGCTCACAACTGAATCCTATTGTCAATTAGCATCTCCCCACAACTCATCAGAAAAAGTTGTTTGGTGGGAATTAGAAAGATGCTGAGTAGAAGAGTCACAGCAAGTAATTCACTGCACCACATGCTTCCATAAAGATGGTAGATTGGAAAACTTTGGGAGAACTCTACTTTGTCATAAGGTCATAATGAGGTTAAAAGGAGCTGATTCTATTCGCTGCCCTTCTCTGTGAAAACCCAAGGATCATCTCCATCAAGGATTTCAGGCTGGTGTTAAAGACTTCTGCAAAAGAGAAAGGAGGGGAAAAAGCGATTGTTTATGGAGCGTTAAGTAGGTTGCTCTGCATACACAATCTCTAAAGTTTACAACATCCCAGCACCATCATCTTTATGCTTGTAGCATATTTACACACACAACTTCTTAGCTGTGCGAGAGTTATTTTTCAATAAAAATTATTAGGCAATGTATCACACATATAAAAGAGTATATAAAACATCTATGTACAGCCTTGAGAGAAATAAAAAATTTACGTCCATGTACTCTCTATCCAGCTTAAGAAATAGTATCTTTCCAGGGCCTTAATGCTGAGCCATGTGTGAAACTCCCCATTCACTTTTCTAGTCTTCCTCACAGAATATACTGCCAGTCTGTGTCTCTGTTTAGCATCCTTTTACTTATTTTTGTGTTTTAGCACCTATGTATAAATCAACAAACAACAGAATTCAGTTTTGTCTGGCTTAAAACTTTGTACAAGTGGGATTTACATTATGAAAATTAGCCTCACAGAATTCCTACCTCAGGGAGCATGTTTGAGCAAAGGTCCAGTTTTTATGCTCTGAAATCCATGTCATTAGTGCCAAGGCTTTGGGCTGCTCACTGCCAATGACTCATCGTGTAAAGGAACCTGAGGCAGATCTGTTCCTGGCAGCCAGGCCCTTTGTGAGCCAGTTTTCGCTTCAAGACTCTGTGAAGAACCTTTCTAAGTAGAACGCTTGCATTCAACCTCCCTGCCATTGCTCCTTCATGGTCTGATGGCTCTTCAGACCTTCCTCCTGTTCCTTCCTTCTTTGGTTCACGTGGGTATTTCTTAGGATCAGATCTTTGCAACATTTAGTTCCATCTTGGTGTCTGCTCCTTGGGAGTCTTCTACTGACATTGTGGTCTTTGTGGACTCGCTGAAAACAATCGGGTTTTGATGAACATTTTTGTTTCTGAGCTTCATCAATATTAATGTGTGGGTTTCATCTATTTTCTCCACTATGTAGTATCCATTGTTTAAGTATATTATAATTTATTTAGCTATTTTCCTGTTGAAGAATAAGTTCATTGTATCCATTTTATTTCATATCATAAGCTGGGGACCAGAAAACAATGGCCCACAGGCCAAATCCACCTGATGCTTTATGACTCACAACATGGCAATGCTTTTTAGATTTTTAAATGATTGGAAAATTCAAAGCAAGGCTAATGTTTCATGGCACATGTATATATATGAAATTCAAATCTCAATGTCCATAAATAAACCTTTATTGGAGGCCAGACACGTTTATTTATTTATGTACATAGCCTTCCTGTGGTTGGTGTAGCTGCTGTAAGGCCCAGAAGAAAGCTTGCTGACTTTTGCTATTAAAAAAAATGTTGCTATGAGTGATTTTGGGCATGTCCCCTGGTGCCATTATATAAAGGTTATTCAAGATTTCTCCTAGGAGAGCAATGTCGGGGCTGTAGAATATGTATACATTTAACTCCATTGGGTAATGCTAGGCTGCTTCTCAAGCTTACCGCAATGATTTTCCTTTCTATTGGCAGGGGAGGTGGAATCTGCTGTTGTTCAAGTCCTTGCCAGCCGTTGCTATTGTCTGAATTTTCAATTTTTTCCTATCAGGTGAATATGAAAGATGTTCTTATTGTGGTTCTAATAGGTGTTTCCCTGATTACTGAATGCATGGAACATATGTTGATGGGCCATTTGCATTTTTCCTTTATGACAGTACTTTATTTCATTTACTCATTTTCTCTTTGCTTTTCTTTTTTCTTGACAAAGGCAGACAAAAGAGGAATTGATGCATTTAAATGATGGTGTTAGAGAAGGTTATTGGACAGAAGATCATGAACTGTCTAAAGAATGAGCAATCTGTTTTGGAAGAAGTACAGCCAGAATGCTTTGAGAAGTAAAGGGTCCACAACAGAGAAGCAGACCCTCAATGACACAGTAGCTGGGACTATGGGCGCAAACACTGAAGGGATTGTGTGGGTGACACAAGGCTGGGAAGTGTTTCATCGTGCTCTATGTAAGGATTGTTATGAGTAAGAATTACCTTGATGACACCTAATAACAATACCGACACCTTTCATTTTTTAATGTGTTGAAAGAAACCAAATGCTTCTTTTAACGTGTGGGTTATTAAACATTTTAAAATAGCAATATTCTTACAATAAAAGTGTTTTGTTAGGAAGCTTTAAATCATATATAGAAGAAGTTCTTAATTTTAATGATTTTAAAGTAGCCAAGTTAAAAAAATTCTACTCTTTTGGTTTTTGACTACCATACTAAAGAAAAACCCTCTCTGTCTCCAATCATAAGTATAATCACATAAGTTGTCTTCTAAAAGTTTCAGTTTCCTTCCATACCAAAGACTAGCCACTTGCAAGTGGTTATTGTGTATTGTATGGTGTTAAGTATCCAATTTCATTCCTCCCATCCTCCCCCCCGCCCCCCATGGATCATCAATTTTCTTTGCCTCTTTCTTTTTTTAAAAAAAGCTTTCTCGTTTTCATCCTATCTTTGAGATGTCAACAGGCTAAATGTAATAATTTTCTTAGGTCTGCAGTCTTCCTGAAGCTATGCCCGGGGGTAACTTAAAGGGGTCTGTAAAGAAGTATTTGAAGTTAACATATCCCCCACCCCCACCCCCATTGTATTTCTTAAAGCTTGACTTTTTAAACTATTGAGTTGCTGTAGGATCAGAGGTGATATTAATCTCCTCTTTCTCTTTGCCTTCCTTCTATAGCAGGGTGAATAAATACAAATTGACAATATGTACATGAGGAGAAAATAGATGCAGTAACTAAGGACTGCCTGATGTCAACTCAATTATGTACAATATCAGCTGTCTGATTTCTATCTGCTCAAACTGATGTTCTGCGCAATTAATGAGGCTTAAATGACATAATGACTTTAACACAATGAGCATGGTCTCTGACACCTAGTAGATGCTCCCAGTAGAGATTGGCTGCTATTTTATGATTCTAAAACTCCCCGGCTTCTAGCTAGTGTTGCTGTAACCCAGAAATACCACAAGTGGGTGGCCGTAAGGAACAGAAATGTGCTGCCTCATGGTTTAGGAGACTGGAAGTTCAAATGCAGGCCACTGGCTGCAGAGAAGGCGCTCCCTGCATCCCTACCAGCAGAAGGCATTGGTCTGAGTTCAATAGGCCCAGCGTTTCCCGGTTCCTGGCTATCTTCACCTGTGCTTTGTTTCCTCCTCTCCCATCTGTGCTATGTTGTCTTTCTGCCTAATCTTTTTTAATAGCTCAAACCTGATTAAGCTTAAAGCATATCTTACATGGATATGGCCTCATTCATACAACATAGAAACTCTTATTCCTCACCAGTACATGCCCAAATATACACAGTTTTTATAAGGGTTAGGATTCCAACACATGGTGAGGGGTGGGGTAAAAGCAGGAGGACACAGTTCAATTCATAACACTCCCTACATTATACTCTCATTTTGAAGGTGAGCACTGCACCATCCACGAGATACTAAGCTGCACATTGAATGTCTCCTTCTGGAAGTATTGGCTGGTATTGCTCTCTAACTATGAATGCACTGAACCTTATTCCGAGTTAAGATCAGACACCACAGCTTAGGTCTGTTTATGTCTGCTGGTGCACAGTAGGCTCATTCACCTTCATCATTAATCATTCTGCACAGGTCCATGCTAAGTACTAGGCACAGGAAGGAGGATAGTCCTCAGTTCTTGCCCGAGGAAGACAAGTGGTTTTACCACATTTTACCACCCCACCCCCCACTCCACTAGATCCCCCAGAAACCCATAGTTACTTGCTATCTCTATAGGTTCATCAACTCTGGGTTTCACATACTGAAAAAGAGAAAACATGCAACAAAAATTCAAGAAGGCCACCCCAATAACAAAATGCATCTGAGCTACACCCCAATATGAACAACGAAAACACACAAAACAGAAAATATTGAAAACCAGATCAGGTCCAATGTGCATCCAAGTGGAGGCCAACTAAGAAGATTTTAACTATTCATGTCAGATTTATCACTTCAATTTCCTGTAGTCTTCTGCCCAACACACTCTGGTATCTGGTTCCCTCTCATCCCTCTATTATGGAGAGAAGGAAGTCACTGGGGGCTTATTTCCTGTGTAGAAATGTATCTTGGGCGTCCACTGTCATCCATGGCCTTCTATAAGCCAGACTCTCACAGTGTAGGCTTTGCGATGATCTCCTTTGGCTTCAGATGATATGATTTAGAATTCTTCGGTCACTGATGTTGATGTGCTTATGAGTTGTGTGCTTAACCGATTGTTCCAGAAAATGTTAATAGAATGATGGTCATAACAACTAAGCACCTCATATGGGCCGAGCATTCTGACCAACTCACTAGATATAATTCAAGATGTAATTCTTATAATTACTCTCTTAAGCATACACTATTATTATCAACAAGAAGCCCTGACTTCCCAGTGTGGAGGTCATGTACTTGATGTCAGTTTCATGATTGGGAGTGTAGGAGTGAAGTCTAGCCTGTCACTCTGGACATAGCCTATGGGCATGACTTTCTATGGAGAATTCTGGGACGTCTCATGGTATTTCCCAATTGGGGAAGAGAGACTTGATTGAGTCTCTGAGAGACAAGCTTCTGACAAGATGAGATGACAGCATGCTGATCGATCCAGATTCCTGGAGAATGGAGGAGCCGGGGGAGAGGCCACATGGGCTTGTCCTGATGGAGCCAAACCTCTGGGGCTGGAGAAATCACGTGGCGACTCCTGCCAGTGATGAGATGCTTCTACTGCCAATGGACACTGCTGATGGACCCTGAGCCCTGGAAATGAGGAGCCATGGGGAGACCTCTGCCAGCACTGGGATGCTTCTATCCCAGCTGGATACACAAGACTCTGTACCCACTGGCCTGTGATTGTCCTGGTGTCATTGTACATGCTTTGTAAGTTGGAAGGAGACTTTATAGACTGGTATTGGACATATTACATATCAGACTTATGACCTTGGACTAGACTGGGTTGGGATGCTTTCTCAAGGTTCCATTCCTCAAATATACAAACCTTTCCCTTATATCCATATTCATGTTTATGAATTTGTTTCTCTTATCTACCTGAACTAACACACACACACAATGAGTTAGGTATTGGGCTGCGCAATACAAGATTAGCTATTCAAAACCATTAGATACCCTGCAGGAGGGAGACAAAGATTTCACTTATTCCCTTAAAGATTTATGATCTCATGTGACCATGAGGTGTCAATGGGATCAGGTATCAGACATCAAAGATCTAGAACAAAAAAATCACATCATTTAAAATGAGGAGGAGGACATAGTGGAGACACAAAGCCCATCTGTAGACACATGGACATCCCCTTACAAAGGGTCACAAGGAAGAGACTGGCCAATCAGGGTATAGTATAGTACCAGTGAATCATACAACTTTCCTCTAATTCTTTAAAGCTTTCTTCCACCAACTATTGTAACCCCAATTCTACTTTACCAATCTGGCTAGATCAGATCATGTACACTGATACAGATAAGAGCGGGAAACACAGGGAATCCAGGACAGATAAACCCCTCAGGACCAATAATGAGAGTAATGACACTAGGAGGGGAGGGGTGGAAAGAAGGGGTGGGAGAAAAAGGAAGTGATCACAATGATTGGCCTATAAACCCCTCTCAGTGGAACAAACAACAGAAAAGTGGGTGAAGGGAGACTGTGATTGGTGTAAGACATGGAAAAATAATAACAAATTTATAAATTATCAAGGGTTCATGAAGGAGGGAAGGGGTGATGAGTTCATACCAAGGGCTTGAGTAGAAAGAAAATGTTTTGAAAATGATGATGGCAACACACGTACCAGTGTGCTTGACACGATGCATGCATTTGGGTAAGAGCACCAAGTAGAATGATTTAAGAGAAGATTTGTCATCTCATAAACCCGCAGTTCTACTCTCTTGTACAGGATTGCTATGCGTTGGAACTGACTCAAAGACAGGGAGTTTGGTGTTTGTATTATGATCCCCGAAAGAAGCCCTGGGAGCACAGTGACGAAGGACATATTCGCCAATTGAAAGGTTGGGGGTCTAAGCCCCTCTGCAGGCACTGCGGGAGAAAATTTTGATGATTTGCTCCCATCAGTAACCACAGCCTAGAAAACTTCATGGGGTGGTTTGACTCTGTTACAGGGGCCAAATCAAGAGACCAGCATCATCTGGTAATAAGATTTTTACAGCGCCGCTTTTTAGTGTGAACTGGGTAAAGATTAATAGAGCTTATCAGGTTTCCATTCAACAATTCATACTGTTTTGCTTCATCACCTTGATGGCAATCTCCTGAATGTAACATTGCTTATTCCACTTCTGCCTTATGTTTCCTGTTCTCACTCCTCCTTTCACAACCTGTATTCCTGAACTTCGTTTTTGGATAAAGGCTGCCCTTTTGATCTAAAATGGTTATTACTCTGTTGTGTTAGAGTTATTGTTATTATTCCCCTTATACACTTGGTTACGGTTTGACTGAAAATGGAGACATGGGGGTGAGTTCAATCCGAGATTTGAAGGGTGCCTAAGGATCAGAGTCACAGGGTTTCTATTAGTCTTCAGCTGATCAGTAATCCTGGTCTTTTAACAACATTACTGCCTCTGTTCTACCCAGGATACAGAGAGGGTAAGTAAGTAACTCAAGGTTGCACAGCTAGTGAGTTGCAGAACTAAAATTCATACCCAAAGAATAGGCTAGCTCTAAGAGTTAGTCCTCATAGACCGGTGACCATTATATTTCTCATAGTATGGACTTTGGTAAAATTTGAGGAAATGGAATACTTCCAGACAATGAATCCTAGATTAAGAGGACATAAGGAGACTCTGAGAGAGAGGGAGATAGGATTTGGACTTAAATTCTGAATGATGAACTCAATATCAACATTATGCATCTTAACTCTGAGGGTTGCTAGAAAAGGGCTGGACTGTAATGAGGGTAGGTTCACACAGTCTGGGAGAAGAGGAGGTTTGAGAGATAATTTATTCCATGTTAAAAATAATAATTTATTTTATTCTGCTGTTGTTAAAATAGACACAGCAGAAAATACACCAATGCACCTGAGCTTATCTGTACAATGTGATGACCTTGATGATGCTCTTCACATTGCGTGACCATTCTCACTCTCTTTTTCTGAGTCCTTCCTCCCCCATTAACAATAATCCACTGTTCTGTTATTTTCTCTTTCACCTTTTGAGTTGCTGTTGTCAGTGATCCCATATGGATAGTTCTTTCAAAGAATACAATGCTTGAGGCAATTAAAAAAGTTTCACTGACACTGTGGATACAAGCTGTGCTCCCTTTCAGCTTATATGAACCTTTACACATTGTGTCAATTTGTCACTATCACCTCAGACTGTGAGAGAAGACGCCCTGATTCATCTCAATGGATAGTGCAGAAGTTCTCCTGATGTTTTTACTTAATTTTTCTTCCAACGCAAACCAAAGCAAACTTACTGCCATTGAGTTGATGCCAACTCACGGTGACCTTCTGGGCAGGGTAGAAGTGCCCCTGTGGGTTTCTGAGACTCATCCCTCTTTTCTGGAACAGAAAGCCTTGTCTTTCTGTTATAGACCAGCTGGGGCTTCCTCACTGCTGACCTTGTAGCTCACAGTCCATTGTGAAACCCCTGTGCCCCCACGGCAACTTGTCTTCCAGATGAACCTGATGTTATTTCAAAATGCATGATTTTTCTCCTTCCTATTTACAGTCATCATATTTCACATAGGATGCGGCATTAAAAAAAATATCAGGGCATCCATTTCTTCCAACCACTTGGTTGATTTTAAAAAGGATTCGTTTCCTCCCTGGGCAGAGAAAATCAATCACCACTCTGTGGACGGTCCTGCTCCCCATGAAAACCACAGACACGTGTGCCTCTCTGGTGCCTGGGCAGCTCCTTGCCAAGACGCTTGCATGTTCAGCTCAACCAAGTAGGCTCATGGGTGGCACAGAGAAGGTTTTGAGACGCCAGGTAGCTTTAAAAGTGCCGTACCTTGTAAAATCCAATTACTATTTCAAATGAATGGTGGTGTTAAATATAGTAGCTCCTCTTTCAAAGGTATAAAAACATCCCTTAATTGGAGTTGACTGCAGACTCCAAAAATGCATCTTGATTAGGGAAGAAAGCAAATGAGATTAGTTTCCTTCGTTCTTTAGTCTGTTGATCTACAGACACAAATATCTCTGTACATGGACTTCTACCTTTCCCTCTCCATATTTGTATTTGAGGGAGAAAAAAAGATGTGTCTGATGGGGTTGCAATCAGGTGCTTTGGGGTACTATCTAATCAAAGGGTAGGTGCTAACCCAGCTCTAGGTTGTTGAGATGATTTGTGTTTCTAAATCCAACTTTGCACCTGAGGTGGGTTGGTGTTCCCATGTAACAAAATCTGGAGCTTCTTTTTGGGGGCAGGTACCAGAACCACTAAGGAGGACAGTTTGTCCTGGCGGTCTTCTCCACCTTGGCTTTGTGTCCACATCGGATGCTGCTTTCCCAAAAGTAGCCTGAGTGCTGCGGACCCACATTGCAGGGTGGATTGATTTTCTGGAGATGAATTTCTACCCGGTGATGCCAGCTAATTTTAGGCCTGCAGGATATGGAAATACAGCACAGACTCGCAGGCTGGAAGCAGGTGTCAGAGAATCCACTTGTTCACACTCTGAAAAGCAGCTTAGAGGAGATCTGCGAGAGCTTCCTCAGAGAAGCAAAGACTCAGGATGACAGAGCCCAGAAGGGAATCAGAGCCCAGCAGAACTGGGGCCGAGTGAACTTTCACTCCCCCAGTAACTTAGGCTGGAGGAAAGCATTCCTGCCCAAATCCCACAGGGTCAGGGAATCCGAAGCAGGGAATCAGCATCCAGATTTCTGGTAACAGAGTTTTTTTTTTAAAGAGAGACAATCAAAAGGAAGAAGCTGTTTAATTTTAACATTGTTGATAGCTCTAAGTGTCTAAATTAGAAACTGCATTGAATGATCTTGATCTGCACAAGGGCATCTTCTCTGAGCCTTTAAAAAGGTTTTTGTGAAGAATTGATGTGCTCACTTCATAGGAGGGGAGATATTGTTTGTATTTGTCATGAGATGTAAAAATGGGTGTTAGTGGACTTTTGGCTTCCTGAACCTCCCAGGCCCCAGTCTCCCTCCCCCAGCCTCTGCCTTGGACTCTAACATGCCCTGGGCCCTGATGGCTTCCTACACTCTCCTGTGTCATGTTCCTTTCTTGCTCCAAAATGTTATTATTTTTTCAACACAGGATAACTCTTTGTGTCACGCGTCTCTGTGAGTTGCAAGAGACTCAATGGCTGTGAGTCTTTGATTTGGAGTGTGTTACAGGTGTATCCCCCGGTTGAATATGTCAATTCTACTAGCCTCCATACCCTGTAAATATAACAATGTTTGGAATACGGGTCTAATTTTGTATGCTCTAATTCTGAGTCAGCAACCATGCAAGAAAGGGTGAAACTGCCCTGGTGGGTTTCTGAGGCTATTATTCTTTATGGGAATAGAAAGCCTCATCTTTCTCCCCTCTGAGTGACCTGCTATCAAAAGAGCTGCAGAGAAATTGAGAGCTACACCACAGCGGGGAGAGGAAGGTAGACCCCCTAGGACAGAGGCTGCTACCACTCTGGAATGCCAAGGGTGGCTGGCAGGTATTAATCAATCAAACGGACAGCAAAAATCCACTGCTTGCCTTATGGAACAGAGCAGAAGTGTTTCCTAGGAGTTTGAGATTCAATCTTCCCAGGAGCATAGAGTATCATCTTTCTCCCACAAAGCACCTGGTGGGTTTGGACAGCTACCCATTCAGTTAACTGTCCAATGCTTAGCCCACTAGGCTACCTGGGTTCCGTTTTCAGGGAACTAAATGTTGAGCTACACAAGAAAGGCCTTCTCTCCTCAAACTTTTTTTGAACAGGGGGCCAGGTCACTGTCCCTCAGACCGTTGGAGGGCCAGACTATAGTTAAAAAACAAAACAAAGCAAAAAACTATGAACACAATTACTGTGGGCCCGGGATGAATAGGCTGCTAAGCAGGGCATGCAGCAGCAGCAAAAACACGTGGTACTTGGTGGCTGGATAAATGTCCTCGGGCCACATGTGGCCCGAAGCTGTAGTTTTAGGAGCCCTGTAGGAGTGACACCTTGAATTCAGACTTTTAGACTTTTGGACTGTGAGAACGTAAATTTCTGTTTTTTAAAACCATACACTTGTGCCAATTCTGTTATGATAGCAATAAAAACATGCTGTTATAGTAGTAAGTGTTAAGGGAGATTAAAAATGATAATAACCCATGCTATTCAGATTTTCATGATTTTTTCTTTGACAGGCATGCTTTGACTAGGTTAAGATCACATCTTTCTATTTTCCAGTAAGAAAACCATACAAGTTCATGACAGCAAATTTTGAGGATCTAAGTAAAGTTAGAAACTAATGTCTAACTAAAAATCCCATGATGATAGTGACTGTGATACCATTGACCCCAGGACCCTTGGGACCAGGTTCTGACCCTTAATCTCAGCTAGGTTCTAAGACTGTGTATGGATCTAATCAAAATTGAATGAACTCTTTCCACCATGGGAGAACAACGTGGTCTGTGCATAACCTGCTCACATAAAGACTGAGCATTTTTCTTTGCTACTTCTTCCTAGATCCTGCAATGCACAAACCTTATATTGTTGCCTCTCTCCCCCACCGCCCTGTTAACCAGGCCTGTCCCACTCAGATACCTTAGCACTGAGATCTCAAACCCATCCCAGTCTAATACATTCAAGCCAGAATTGCTGACATTTCCCCCTCAAACATATTTGTCTTCTTTTGTTTTTTCTTGTTTCTTGTCTTAGTGCATGATTCACCACCACCCCATTTAGGTTCACAATCCCTAATCCTAGTAGTCCTTTCTGATACCTTTCTCCCCTCATGCCTGCTCCCATGCCAGATACTTTACTTTCTTCAATAGATTTGATATTTCTCTTGGCTTCTGACTCTTTCTTTAATTTATATATGGTGTGAGGTAAGGTTTGATCTTCTATTTTCCCAAAGAATAGCCATTCTTTTCCCATATTGTAGTTTTTAATTTCCTCTCCACAAGCCCTCCGCCAACTCTTCATGAAATATCATAAACTAAGATTCCATATAGTTATTTTGCAGACACCTATAACAGATCTATTTGTCTTTTTCTGCTGACATTCAGAGGCACACTGTTTTCATTACTGTGATTTTGTAAGAAGGTTTGAATTTTAATAGACCCAGTTCCACTGAATTATTGTTATTGTTCTTCTTTGTCTCATTTTTTAACAAACATTTCTTCATTAGTCAAGTAAATTTTTTTTCTGCGCTATGATTTTTAGATTTCTATAAACTCTTCTAGAATTGTCAAGTAACTGTCAAATTCTTCAATGAATTCTATGGTGATTTTGATTGGAGCTGAATTAAATTATGAATTAATTATAATGGAAGAAATGCCATGGTCATAGTAATGATTTTTCCCTTTCAAGATCATGCAGCAATATTTGGTTTCTCCAGAAAATCATTATTGTTTTCATGTAAGTCTTTCATGATTCAATTTTAGTGTTGGTGATAAATATATGCATTTTTGTTGCTTTTTAAAACTAGGCCTCTTTCCCACTGCTCCTTTGCCTTCAGTTCAGCTATGCCAAGGGCTTTCTCTCTCTCTTTCTCTTTCTCTCTTGCCTCAGGCAACCATGTGGGTGTGCAGTGCCATGAAGGTGCCTGTGTTCAGTTTACTATAATGCCCGAAACTCCTGTCCATTGTAAAAATTCATTTGTATCACACACGCAAAGTAATAAAAGTAGGCAAACTCTGTAGTTCTATTTTTATTTAATTGTGGTTGGTGTATAGGAAAAATGTAGTGTTCATCTTTGTCATGCTTCTGACATGCTACTTAACATCTCTTACTAGTACAACAGCTTTTCGGGGGCATGTTTTGGACCTAGAGTAAGAAATTGTATCAATCGACAACAATTGCTATTTTGTCTCTTCCTTCTCAATATTTATATCTATGTCTATTTTGCTTTATTTAGAGAGCACTACCACTGGAAAGTTATTAAGATGTGTCTATGAAGATAGGGAAGGCACTCTGGGGGTGCTGTGGGGCAATCCCCTAGCTGCTCTGAGGCATAAAGATGAAGTGATCTGCTCCCATCAAGGTAGTCTTGGAAAACTTATATAGACGATGAATTGGAATGAAGTCAAAACAGTGTGTGTGGCTCAAGATAGTCAGGAGTACCAGGGTGGTGCAGATGACCAAATGTTCCACTTCTAACTGAGAGGTTGGTGGTTTAAACCCACCCAGAATAACCTCAGAATGAAGGTGGGGTGTGGTAGTTAGAGAATCTGTCGTCCATTTGAGAGGATTAAGAGAAAGGGGTTGAGTCCAGCCTGCCAATCAGGTCGAAGCTTGATGACCTTGTTTGGAGTCACCATGGAGATGAACAGCTCGTGGGAGGTGGGACACATGACTCAGTCCCTGTGAGACATTCTTGTCAACAAGCCACACAGAGACAGGCTGAAGGTAGCCAGAGCCTCAGAGCTGGAGTAGCCACATGGAGACATCTGCCAGTGCTAAGGTGCTTACACCACCACTGGCCTGTGGTCATTCTGTCTTTGGCATCATTGCGTGTGTTTCATGAGTCTGAAGAGTAATTTATAGATTGGTATCCGACATACGGGCTCAAACCAGATCTTTGGACTTCATCTGGAGGGCTGGGGCGTTTTCTCAATACTCAACTGCTCTTGTATATATAAAGCTCTTTCTTGTACACATATGAGTATCTGTGGATTTGTTTCTCTGTTTGACCCAGACTAACACGCCAGGTGATACGCTCCTCAAAAGTCACAGCTTTGAAAACACTGTGAGTTCTACTTCATGGTTACTCAAAATTGACTCAACTTGGTTTTAGAATTAAGGTTAAAAAAAGAATTAAGGTTATAAATAAATAAATAACTCGTGGCCATCAAGTTGATGCTGGCACACAGTGTCCTATAAGGCAGGGTAGAATTGCCCTTGTGAGATTTTGAGATTGCAACTCTTCACAGGAGTCGAAAGTCTGGCCTTGCTTCCTTGGAACAGCTAGTGGTTTTGGACTGCTGCCCTCCATGATAGCAGTGCAAAGTATAGCCACAACACCACTAAGGGTCGATAAGGGGGGAAAAAATGCCAGGTGAGCTACATAAATAAATGAGCCAAGGAAAACCCCGTGGATTACGGACTAGAGTCTTTGATTTGCTTACTCTGGACTTGCCATCAGGTGATATTCGAAGAGGGTCATTGTGTTTGGTAAGGCAGAGGGTCAACGAAAATGAGGGAAACATTGAGTGAACATAGCGGGCATATCCATTGATTTATAGGTACCAGTGATCGGGAAGATGACCTGGACTTGGGATCGGAAGATACGTCATTCTGTGATGCAGAAGATGTCCATGAATCTAAGCCAGATCAACAACGAAGAACTGCACTCATTCAATGGAAAGCTAAGAAAGGCTAGAGTTGGCAGAGGAGGTTGGTGTAAAAATAGATCCAGGCAAATGACTGCCTGCACTTGGAAGCTGGCTCAGTGGCAATAGAGTATCAGACAGGGAGGGAGGGAAGAAGGGAGATAGATAGATAGATAGAGATAGAGGTATAGGTAGATAGATAGATAGATAGATAGATAGATAGATCGATAGATAGATAGATATATAGAGAGAATTGGTGGTGATGTACAATTCCTGAGCGAGGGGATGAGAGGGCTGTGGTGTCAGAGCACAAACTGGAATGTTGGGAGGACAATTTCATTTGCAGGGATGAAAAATGCATTCAGGTTTAGAGTGGAGTTGATGTTCGCATGGGATATCCAAATGGACAGTAGAATCCAGTAGCTATCTGGGCAATTAGCGATGAAGACAGATCCTATTTCAGATACACAGCTGCTTCCGCTGAACATGTCTGCACTTGCCCTTCATGGCCCATGTCTGGGTAGCTCGTGGACAGGGCATCAGCTAGGATGGTGCATGAGAGATGTGCAGGCTCCATCCCTGCTCTAAGCACACTGAGAGCTGGGGTCTTTCAATGAGTGGGCATACGATGGATGTAATTTCAGACAAATTCCAACCATTGCAGGCCAGTGAGTAATTTAAGTACATAAATTCTCAATGTGTCCTGATCAGTCTGGAGGATGATAAATGTGCAGCATGCAAATTTGGATGATTTCTTTCCAGATATCTGTGATATTATAAAATTACACCAGGTAGAGAGAGAGAGAGAGAGAGAGAGAGAGAGAGAGAGAGAGAGAGAGAGAGAGAGAAGGAGCGAGAGCGAGCAAGTTAGCGAGAGCGCATGCACAGAGAGATTATTGAAGTCAAGTAAAAAGTGTCGAGCTGCTGTGGTGAAGCAGGGGGAAGGCTGGGTGATTATCTAAGTCCCGTGTGCATTTGGCAACAGGGCAGATTTGAATGTTGTCGAGCACTGCTCCGGTCCCCTCCAACACCAGCTAATGATTTGTCTCCTGGGCTGTGTTTAGTCCTCGGGCTGTCATCACCTCGGGTGTGACTCCTGGTAGATCAAAGTGGGAGCTAGTGTATGCCATGCCACCGCCTGCATTGAGGCCCCCAAGTGCTGACTCCCAGGGTACCCGGCTGGGGTTCTGCACATCATTACCCAGATTAATGAGGACAGATGGGCTTCTGTATAATCAGCCTTCCTCACTGCCAGTTTGATTTGGTCGCCAGGTGGAATATTTCAGTAATGAAGTATTACAAATACAGCAACCAGTTCTGACTTCGGGAAGAAATGGAAGAGGGAGGGTGGGTGGCGTGTAAGTGTGGAAAGCAGAAGGTCTTGCATTATCTTACATCAGGTTTGCATGAGTGGTGTGTGTGTGTGTGTGTGTGTGTGTGTAGAGTTCAAAATAAGGAGCCTATGGTTTTTAGTTAACCTTAATAGTAGATAACTAACAAGGAGAAAACCACATGGACTCTGTCTTGTGTTCCCTTACCATCTGGTCAACTTAGTACTGCTGTTAGCAACCCAGGCTGTAGCTGTGGTTAAATAGGGGCAACACCAGCAGACCTACAAAGATTCATTCATAAGGAAAATGGGAGCTGGTAAAGAATTGGGTGTATAAGGGACTTATGCTCCATCTGCCATATTTGGAGGATAGCTGCAGCAGGCCCGAAGTGGGAAGAGAAAGGATGAGAGAGAGAGAGAGAGAGAGAGAGAGAGAGAGAGAGAGAGAGAGAAAGGGGGAGAGAGAGGGAAAAAAGAGAGAGGGGGGAGAGAGAGAAAAGGGGAGAGAGAGAGAAAGGGGGAGAGAGGAAGGAAGAAGAGAGAGAGAGAGAGAGAGAGAGAGAGAGAGAGAGAAGAAAAGAAGGAGGGCCCCAGGGTCCTCCTTATAAAAAGGCCACACCCCCAGAGAGACAGTATTAGGCTTTAATCTGACTGCTAGATTGGATTCTACCCACACACCTTCATACATCTTCAAGTTCACAAACAATTATGTAATTGCCACACCTTTCATTGTGATCCCTTTCAGAGCAGTTGGCAGGGGTAGCCAGCCACATATAGTTCTTATTTATAAACTGAACCTCTACTAGTGTTATAACACGTGTGTATATATATCTACATATATACAGTGTCTACTCAGGGATTCTTAATTGCCTTTCAAAAATTATTTTTTGACCCCACATGTGTTGGTGTCCAATCACTTCTGACCCTCTAATACAGAGTAGAATTGCCCCTTAGGCTCACTAAAGCTGAAAAACATTAGAGATGTCACATCTTTTCCCCTCAGAGCTGCTGGTGGGCTCAAACCACAAACATTTCGCTTATTAACCAAGAGCTTCTCTGAGGCATGGAATGGCTTTCTTGTTTGAAAGAGAGACCTTGGCAGACTGGGGTTGGCTCAACAGCTCCATTCTCTTTTCTGTCTTCCCATTCTGCGGCCCTCAGAGAGTGAGGGGTGGATGGCCTCAAGGTGGCAAGATGACATCTGCAGCTCCAAGGTTTCATCTCTGTGTGATAGCATCCTAAGCAAGAAAGAAGTGTGGGAGGGCTGAGTAGAAAGGACTCTCCTTCGGAGAAGTTCTCACCACCGGTAGAGAATGAACACCTTTCCTGAAAGGCCTTGGAAGATGAGGATACCTTTATGGAACCATGAAATCTCCTCCTTTCTGGACCCACAGCATTTTCTGGCTAAGGGGGATACACTGAATTACCAATGTGCTCTATCTTTTGACTTAGAGCACAAAGCTGATGGTCTGTCTCTTCAGGGGTAAACAACTACCAGCCTTCTCACCCAATCCCCTGAGGCAGATACTCTTCCTATCCTTGTGTGAGATGAGAAAACTTGGCTAGAAAACACCCCAGGCAGCCAGGATTCAAATGCCGATATAGTCTATTAGCTTTCAGCCACTATCTGATGGTACCTTCCTGGACCACCCATCCAGATAAGCTCCCAGAGGGGCTAAAAGCATCACAATGAAACACGGAAGAGAAATTTTTAAGCTATAATGATGTGAGAAACGATAGTGAAGATCCTCTCTCTCAGCAATTGGCTCTGTCAGGAGATGCTTCCTCTGGGCCATCCAGCACAGGTCTTCTCTCAGCCCTCTGGAGGGAAACTTCTTTTCAGTCCCCTCAGGAAAGGCTTTTGGCCTTTGATCTCCTTCTCTGCCAATTAGCTACATTTTTCAGCAGCAGGTTTTTTTTGTTTTTTTTTGTGTGTGTGTGTGTGTGTGTGTGTGGCATCACTGCCCTGATGGGAGTAGGAAGCCCAGCTTTGCTCCTGGATTTGAACTGTCAGCCCTGTGGGCCGCAGTCCCACACACAACCACTAGCCACCAGGGCTCAGCCAGCAGCAGGTTTTTATTGTCACCACCGACTTTGCCACCAGGCCCCTTCTGGGTCTCCTCTCACCCACAACTCTGCCCTGGGTCCCCTTCCAGGTCTTTCCCTACCCTCGGTACTGTCGCCCTTGACCTGTGTCACAGCTCGGTGAGGAGCTTCCTCCTCTCCTCTCTGCTTCTAGTGCGGCTAGAAGGTTAGGCACCAGGCTCTCACACTGCACTGCATGCTCCTTGTTGTTTTCAAGATGAGCTTCCTCCTCCAGTTGCCAGCACTTTGTCTGGTCAGCATTTGTGTCAGTCTGTCCCCCACAGTATGGGCAATCCTTTCAGATTGTGTGAGCCAGAGCTGGCTGTAGGCCAGGACTTGACTAAGTATCAAGCCATTAAGGTGCTTACAGCATATCCAGGAAATGCCAACCACCGTGAACCCAAGGAGCAAGGGTTCTGGGGTAGAAAACAGGGACAAAGATACTGGTTAGAATTTGAAGCAAAAATCTCTGAGGCTGCTTTCCTAAAGAAACATGGGAAAAGGTTACATATCGGAACTGCTGTGAACTGTCCCTGTGAACTTCTTTTCACTTCTCCCCAGGCACCAGTTCAAGTGCATTATCTGGTCTGTTCCCTGAGGCAAGTCTATACTAAATCTCATGTGTATGTTAGCTTTAATCTTAACTAATGATTTAGATTCTCAATGGTGGTTCTCAACTTTCCTAACGCCGCGATCTTTTAATACAGTTCCTCATGCTATGACGACCCCCAACCATAGCATTATTTTGATTGCTACTTCTTAAATGTAATCTTGCTACTGTTATGAATCATCTTGTAAATAGCTGATATGCAGGATGTATTTTCATTCTTACAAACTGAACACCATTAAAGCATAGTGATTAATCACAAAACAATATGTAATTATATATTGTGAAATATTGATTTCTAATTACAAATAATGAAATTTTGTCTTGCAGCATGGTGTAGCATGGGTAACAGTCTTTACACTGTCTCATGGGCATATCTGCTTGTGGTTGGACCTGCCAAGACATGGTCAGAAAAGCAATTATCTTGGTTCCAAGGGTCATCAGAAATATGTGTTTTTCCCCCCAGAAATAGGTGTTTTCTGACGTTCTTAGGGAACCAGGTGAAAGGGTCATTTATGACCCACAGGTGGAGAACTAGTGATTTAGACTATCTTTGACTATGCTCTAGGGGCCCTGGTGATGGAGTGGTTAAAATGCTTGACTGTTAACCTGTTAACCGGAAGGCTAGTACAGTCCATGGGAGAAAGGTATGACAACCTGCTTCCCCACAGATCACAGCTCTGACAAGCTGATGGGGAAGTTCTCTGGTGTTCTTCAGGGTAGCTGTGGATGGCGTTATGCTTTGGTGGGGCAACAGTTAAGTGTCTAGCTGTTAACCGGAAAGTTGGCAGTCAGCTCTCTGCTCTGCAGGCAAAAGACTCATGGTCCGGTCCTGTAACACTTGCAGTCTAGAAAATGCAATGGGACGGTTCTACTAGGTCTTCTGAGTTAAAATCAACTCCAAAGCATCTCACAACACAATGGTAGCCTTCTGGACTTCTGCCGTGTGATATGGGGCAAGCAATGCAAGCTCTCTGAGCCTCAGTTTCATGTAGTACAAATGAGCCCTTAGACAAAACACCCACTTTGCACACAACCAACACACAACCCACTTTGGCTGTTGACTGTGGTGTCAGTCTCTCAACGAAGCGTGTGGAAAATATGCATGAAAGGCTAGAGCCGGGCAAGTGATGAAGGGAAAAATAGTTGGATGATTTTTAAACTAAGCAAACCAGAAAATGCTAATGCTTTTCTAAGAAGTTCAATATAGAACTGTAAACTCACATGAACCCTCCTGGCTGTTAGGAGTCATGCTGTGTAAGGATGTTGGCAGAGACACACAGGGAATGTGCTTCATCTCACAGCTACCAGAGGTCTGGACCAGACACTGGTGTTGGCTGCTGCTGCCCCTATGGATCCCAGAGTGCAGCTCTGACACGAGCCCTCAGCTTTAGAATACACAAAGCAGAACCTACACCAAGCCCACCATTTCTACGTTTACCATTCAGGGATCATTCTTCCAGTTTTCAAACCATTCTCCTCCTCCCTTTTTTTTGGTGGGGGGGGAATGTTACTCCTTTTCCATTAACATAAACTACTTACCTGCTAAGCTTCCCTTCTAATCCTTTTGAGTTACTGTTGTCAATCATTTGCTTTCATTCAGAAAATCCTCAAAAGAGAGAACAATGCTCACTGACAGGCATGCCTTCTCAGAGAAATGTTGATTTAAAGAAGAGCTCAGGCAATCTTTTTTTGTGTAAGGTTTAAAGATTAACTCGAGAAAATGGCTTGAAGGTTTCATTCAGCCTCAATGGCTGCAGAAAGTCTGCATCCCATGAGAATCTGAAATTCTGCTTCCTGTTTTGATCACAGTTCTTCTGTGGAATCTTTGATCAAAAGACTCACTAATGGTAGCTGGGCACTATCCAGTTCTCCTGGTCTCATGGCAAAGGAAAAGGAAGAGACATAAGGCTTTCACTGGCTCATTTTTAGGCAGTAGATCACTAGATCTTTCTTGAGACAAGTTACTGAGTAACACAGCTCTCAACTTTTCAGGTAATGGTTGGGTGTGCTCAGTCCACTGAGGGACTGAGGGGGCCAGAGATCTGGTGGGGGCAGTGGTCCCTTATTTAGTTGGGCTTCCTGGTGATGTAGCCTTACTGCCATCTGTGACATCAGGAGTCCTGGGGGTTCTTTCTGTATTTTGTTCCCTTATATTTCTATTCCATAGGGTCAGCTCAATGGCAATGAAAATGAAAAAGCCACAGAATGACCTGATTTCTACTCAGAGGTTGCTACAGAGCCCCAGGAGTGAGGGGGGAATACGAGACTGGGAGTTTGTCAGGATGCCAGTGCAGAAAATTTTGGGTCCACCTATAGACCAGGTGGTGCCATTAAGCACTGAACTGTTAACTGCAAGGTCAGAGATTCTTGTGTATTCTTTCTCTAGTTTGTACTCCCTACCCATCTAGTCACTGGCATCTAGTCAATCCGGCTCATAGTGGCACCGGACCCAAGCCATGGTCTTTTGCATCATCTCATGCACATGGGAAAGTTGGCGCTGAACAAAGAAGACCAAAGAAGGATCAACGCATCTGAATGATGGCGCTGGTGAAGAATATTGAAAGTACCGCAGAACAGACTGCCGAAAGAACCAACACATCTGTCTTGGATGAAGTCCGGCCAGAATGCTTCTTAGAGGCCAGGGTGGTGAGATTCTGTCTCATGTACTTTAGACTTGTTTTCTGGGAGGATGAGTCTCTAGAAAAGGACATGCTACGTAGTAAAGGCAGAGCCTCTCAAGAAGATCGACACGGTAGCTGCAACCATGGGCTCAAACAGAGGACAACTGAGGATGGAGCTGGTCAGGAGACTGTCTCCTTCTGTTGTGCCGAGGGCTTGCTGTGAGTTGGAACTGACTAGTAGCCCCCAGCAGCAGCAACAGCAACTCGCCTGGTGGCATAGCGGATTCAATGCTGGTCTGCTAAGTATAAGCTTGGCAGTTCAAACCCACCAGTCACTCCTGAGGAGTGGAGGTTATGTGTTCTCATAGATTTCTAGCCTCAGGAACCTGAATTAGGGCGACTAAGAGTGGGAACGGCATCAACCTTGTAGAAATACATATTTTTTAAGTCTGACAGTGGGGCCCTGGTGGTGTAAGAACCCTGGCAATTAAATATGCCACTGCTAGCCATAAACACCGACTCTCAATGGGTCCTTCTGATTCCAGTTCATAGTGATCTCTTAGGACGGAATAGAACCGCTCCTGAGGGTCTTCGAGACACTACGTTTTGATGGGAATAGAAAATCGCATCTTTTTCCTACAGAGTGGCTGGTGATTTCAAACGGCTAACTTTGTAGCTAACTGACCAACGCATACCCACTGTGGGAACAAGGCTCTTAAGTGAACCGTTGCTAATCCTGTTCTTCAATTCCCCTGAATGTAAAATGCACCAAGCCAGTGGGAGTCTTTCAAACAGATTCCAGGTGGTATAGTGATTCCAAGTGGGGTTACTAACTGCCACGTCAGCCGTTTGAAATCACTGCTCCTTGAGAGAAAGATGGTCTTTCTTTCTTTCTTTTTTTTTTTTTTTTTGGGCATCACTGCCCTCTGGTGGTCATGGGAGCTCCCCAGCGCTGCTCCTGGAAAGATGTCTATTCCCATAAAGAGCTCTCCCCTATCCCACAGGGTCATTATGAGGCATCATAGACTCAATGGCAGGGGATTTGTTTTTGTTGGAGTGGGAAGCCCTCCTAGTCAAAATTCAATATGTTGCCACAGAACCTCTCAAAATAACCCCCACGCCTCACAATATCGATAGCAATAACAAAGTGGATCACAATGACAGCAAACCATAGTGAATTCTCATTCAGAACCAGGTAGTGTACATGTGCTGTCTCTTTGACATTTCACAAGTCATGTAATTATCCCTGATTCGCAGATGAGGAAATAGCCACGGAGAGTGGTCCTCTGCCTTCTGTAGAAGAGCAGGGAAGTTTTGTACCCAACATCTGCTTCCTTCAGCAAATGACGAATTCTCTTCAGGAATGTCTGGGTTCCTTATTGATTTCACCCTGACATTTTTGCATGTCGGACCCCGCACCTTCATCTTCTTGTTTCCTTTGGCCCTTTCTTTTGCTGGGTTGAATCTCCCTTGATTAGATTCAGTCTCATAGTGATTCCATGGGACAGAGTAGACGTGCTTCATTGGATTTCCTTGGTGGTCATCTTTATGGGTGTAGATCATCAGCTCTTTGTTCACCACAAACCACTTTCAGTTGGCAGCGGAATGCTTACCCATTGCACTGCCAGGGTGCTTTCAGTCATCCATGTTGTTCGGTGTCTTTCAATTGGTTCTGGCTCATAGGGAGCTTGAATCAACAGAAGGTAAAGAATGACTGTTCCGTCTAGAACAATCCTGACACTTGTTATGCTGAAACCCATTGGTGTCACCACTATGAATTACTTTCAATGAAGGTCTTTCTCTTTGTTGCTGACCTTCTATCAAGCATAATGTTCTTCTCCAGGGGATAGTCCTTCCAGATAATTTGCCCTAAGTATGTCACCTGAAGTCTCACCAACCTCACTGTTAAGGAACAGTTGGTTTTACCTCTTCCAGAACAGAGTTCTTTATTCTTCTGACCATCCATGATATGCTCAATTCCCACCTCCCCCCCACCCCGACCCTTATTTCCATGCACAGGGAGCAGTCGTAAATGCCGTGGCTCAGGTCAGGTGCACCTTAGTTCTCAGAGAGACATCTTTGCTCTTCAACAGGAGGTGCTTGGCCACAGATTAGTCCACATACCATGTCATTAGACTTCTTGACTGCCGCCTCCATAGTTGACTCCTGTTTCCTCCATGGGGTCTTTCTGAGTCTTGATTTTACTTCCTGTGTACAATTCTTGGACTGAGTTCTGTGCTGCGATGCCGTGCAGCCCTGCCTTTTCCCTTTGGGTTTTTTTTTTTATAATGATCGTCTTTGTCTTGTTTTTGCTGGGGACTTAATTGCTCACCACAGTAGAAAGGATGCCGATTACACTAGTCAGGGGTTGGAAAACTCTTGAGACCAAAGAGCCAATTCTGTCCCTCTTAACAACTTTAAAATCACTCAAGAGCCTCCAATGTGTTTTCCCAAACAAATGAAATCACTATGATCTGAAATAATAACCTTCAAATGTTTTCAATGTTACTTCAGAGCTACACGTTCACATTCAAAGAGCCTCACATGGCTTGAGAGCCAGAGTTTGCCGACCACTGCACTATGTGAACACCAAATAAAAGAATGCAATGATGATTTGCTAATTCCTTTTTAACTATCAGTCATTTGTCCATTCCTTACTTTATTCTTCCTTTTTGATGGTAAAAGAAATGAGAGGAGTAGGAGGCAGAATTTATCAATTCAGATTCAGTTATCACTTCTTGGATCATTTTCTTCCAGAGGCCTGAGGTATTCCAAAAGAACACTATATTTCATCCTCTCTCATGTTTTAAAGTCATAGTCCCTCACTGGGAACATTTTGCTCTAAGTTGGGAGTCCAGAGAGGGTCAAATATCCCAGAAGAAGCAGACTCTGGGTAAGAGCACCCTCGACTGTCCTGAGAGGTAGATGAGGTGCCTGGAAAACTTCTTTTTGCACAGCAGACACAGTGCCCAGGGATCTTGATACCTGGTGATGCTGTTGTTCATTGTCGTGGAGCTGGTTCTGACCCATAGCAGCCCTATGATTGAAAAATAGACTTGGTGAGGACGGTGGGTCAGATGGTGTGTTCCCATCAGATGACTTTGGCAACTTAGCTTCTTAGAAAGCACTGATATATGTTCTTCTAATGCCGGGTCCAAACTGGAAAGAAGCTGGGGCCATATTTGTTTGTTTTGAAGAAGAGCTTGTACAGGGGACTACTAATGACCAGGCCTTGAAAGTTGGAAGATGTAGACATTAGAAGAGTGGGTAGCAAAGCACCAAGTGGGAAATTAGAAGATGGGGGAGGGGGGGTGAGAGAAGGAGAAGGGGAAGGGGAGGGGGAGGGGGAGAGGGAGAAGAATTTGGTCAAAGGGCATCACCTTATTTTCCATTCCTTCTGTTTTCCTTTCTTCTCTCTGGGAATCCACATTGCATAGGCAAACAGTGTTGCCAATGGACATTTGCTGCTGCGCTGCCTCACACCCTGCCTTGGGATCTGGATGCCTTCGTGGTGATACCACACAGATTTTCAACAGCCAGCAACCACTCAGCACAGGATGGCTGAGAAAGGGAGTGCAAACATCCTCTGTCCTTTCCAAACCCCTTTCAACGGTAGGACATTGCCTTAACAACAACAACAACACCACCACCACCACACACACAAATGAGAAGGCAACTGCTAGAGGAGGGGAGCAGGAGGGGAATGGAGGGAGGAGCAGGAGGAAAGAGGAGTCAGGAGGGGAAGGAAGGAGAGCAAGAGGGACCAGATTCCCTGAATCATGGGGAACTGTGTCAGTGGAGGGAGGACCGCATCCCAACTGCATTTGAGTCCTAGAGCTATTGGCAAGTTTAGGGCTATAGCTGGCTGACCCAGGCATGCACCCACCCACCCACCCTCTTTACTACAGGAGACCCGGGTTGGCAGACAGTTGGCTGGATGCCGGCCCCTTCTTGAGCCCGGAGCACCCCTTCAGCCTGCCTCTTCTTAGCCCTTGGCGTGGATCGGCCCCCAGAAGTCATCACTACCCTTAGAACAACCACAGGTTAATGCTTCACCAGATGAACTGTAGAGGAGGTTAAAAACGAAATGTCTAAAATTACACTCTTGTAAAATCCTCCCAGCTACATTATGAGCTGGGTGATATTTACATTATACAGGCAAAGTTCCAAGCCCATGCCCTTTCCACATATTTTGCTTCCTCTTAAAAGAAGAAAATTAGTCAGGGAAGTACCTGGCCCTTCCTGCTCCTTCCACTCCCTGCCGTCTTATCTGCACTCCCCTCCCAGGCCCTCTGATCCGACAGGAACTGCTGCCTGCTTCTCTTCAGAACCAGAGAACACAGGGACTCCGGCCCATCCTCAGCAGGAAACGATGAGCCAATAATGCTTTTACAGCCCTTGAAGAATGTTTTCAATTATAAGCCACATGACTTGGGCTCTTTTCTTTCAAGGTCCCAGTTAGAGGCAGTTGGCAGCTGCTGGAGCCATCAGCCAAGCAGGGACGGAGTCAGGGAGCCATGGTAGTGAAGGAAATGGGTTCTTGGTAAAAACTCGAAACTACAGCAAAACATGTCCTGACAAAAAACTGACGAAACGCTTACAAACAAACAGACAAACAAACAAACACAACAGCACCCTAGAGTTCCATAATGTCATCTTGTGTGGTGCCATCCTGCCTTGACATAGCATGGATGCTTGCCGGCCAACCAACTCTCTGCTAAGACAAAGGTTTGAGGTTCGAATTCATGGCCAGCTCCCCTGCAGAGAGACCTGGTGATCAGCTTCCCTCAGGTGCTGCCCAGTAGGAAACCCTGTGGGGTCCCTCTGAGTGGAATCTCAATCGGATGGCACCCCACAGCAGCGTTCTGCTATGCCCAGTGGAACCTGTAGGAGCCGGAATTGGGTGGGGCGGCTTTATTGTTCTGGGTCTTGAAAAATTCCCACTGGTGGCAGTGTGCAGTCTGTCCCCTTTTCTAACCTCTCTCTTAGTGGCAAGTATTTGAGTTTGCCTTCTCAGACGGGCCTCTTCCTGCCACAGTTTGGGCTCTTTCTTGGGACGTACTGAATATACTCATCTATCTTCCACAAACACATTGTGTGTTTGTATTAACTTTACCCAAGGAGCTCTGGAAGTGTCATGGTTATGGGGGGGGGGGGAGGTGCTCACTGCCAGCTCAGCAGTTTGAAAACACCCACCCCTCCAAGGGAGAAAGATGGGGCTGTCTACTCCAGTGAAGAATGGCTGTCTCAGAAGCCCACACAAGCAGCAGTCCCTCTCTGTCCTGCAGGGATGCTGTGAGCCAGAATTGACCCATGGCAGGGATTGTGGGGACTTCACACATTTATATACTCTTCTGTCATCTGTTGTGCCTGCTTTTCCTGCCTTTAAAAAAATTCCTACCATCAATATATTTTTTCCTGTATCGAACCTTTTAGAGTTCTGTTTCAACCCCAGCATAGCATTCCTTACATCTGGTAAGCTGAAATGGATCAATATCCTCATGTGGGAAATCATGTTCTTTCCAAAGTTGTTGTGGCATCAGTGTGCAGTGTCCTCCTCCCCCATGTTTCCCTCTCCCCCTGTTCAAAACAAGAGCCAGTCACAAGCCATGACATCCCAATGCCTTCCCTGCTGCATTGTGAAGCGCCCTAACAACGTTCAGACCGTCATGGATGCCTGGGTGCTAGTTGCACACGAGATGCATTGACTCCACATTGCATCCAGGGCTCCTCTCAGAAAGGAGCTTGAACTCTCACTTCTCTCTCTCTCTCTTAAAGATGTTTTATAGAGAATGAAGTATGGGTTATAAGTCAGATCATCAATTTTGCATTTAACAGATCAAGAAACTTATTAATCCTCCCGATTATTGATTTCCCTCCTCAAACCCTACCGACCTCTCCATCTCCCTCTCACAGGATACTGTCTTCTTCTTCATCCAAGTAACTCTCCCGAGGTTATATTCTGTCTGTAAGCTACATGGGATAAGGAGGCATCCATGACACGTGAGAAGAAGGAACAATGATTTTCTGTAGGAATCGGGATGATAATAGAAAGGAGGCAAAAATGTCAAAGCCCCAAATCGCCACCATGAAGTCAATTCCAAATTATACTGCCTCTCTAGGACACACTAGAGATGTCTCACTTTTTTTGCTCCTGGGTTTTGGACACTGCAAGTGTTTATGGGAGAAGAAACTCTCATTTTTCTCCAGCAAAACAGCTGGTGGACTTGAAATGGTGACTTTGTGGCTAGCATCCTGCGATAGGTAGGTTTAGTGTGCCAACCTGGCCAACGTGGGATTAATAAGGTCATAGTTTGATTAGAGGGCAAAGAGACAAATGGCCCGGCAAGACCTGCTCCACTCTCTCTCTTGCTCTCTGCTGATCGGGACCAGTTTGTAGCTGCTTTTACTAGTTTTCTGCTTCAACTTGTGAGCTACACTGCCTATGGGACAGGCAATCGATGGATCATGTTGCTAGAGCTTAAGGTTCCTTCAAAACCTGCTTCGCTACCCTGCTGGTGTGTATATCACTTGAGCTTGAGCGTGGCAGATTCTGTTGTCTTGAATTACTTGAGTTCGATATTCTCTACAGGCCTGCTTCACTCAGCTTCTGAGCTACTGACTGTTGGTGATCCACCCTGTTGTTTTCTGCCTTGACTGGACTGCCTGCATTACGTTGGAGAAGACACAGCTATCTACTTCCTTGACTTTGGACCAAGCAACACTCAAGTGTTGAAGGATTTCCAGTATATTAGCAGTTCCATGGAAGTGAGTTGAACTGGGCTTTCTATATTGCTGTGTGGACTAATTAGCTGTTATATTCCTTCGTCCTCTATCTGTCATCTAATATAACTGTGTCGTGGCTTTGTTCCTCTAGGAACCCAGCCTAACACACAGTCCAACACATAACCCTCTAGGCTACCTGGCAGCCTTAGAAATGGTCAGGCCAGGGGTTGGGCCACCTGTGGCCAAAGAACCGCTCTTGTCCTCCTTATTGTTTAGGATTTGTTATTTGCAAGTATCATCCATTAGAGTTTTCCATTTTCAGGTGCACTGACTATCCCGGTTCTCTTTTGCCATCGTCGCAGAAATTCCAAAAATGGCGGCATTAAAGAAAAGCAGCTTATTTGTTCACGTTTCTTGAGGCTCGAGGTCCATATGAAGGTCCATGGCTGTATCTGTGCCTTCCATGGGGGAAGCCTGGTTTGAAATCAGAGCATTTAAATGTGTCTCAGATCATATTCATCATGAAAAGAATCAGGTTTAGGCTCAACTTGTGATAAATAGGGTTTCTCCCATCACGTTTTAGTGGCTACCATTATTAAACCATTATTGACTTTTTCACTAAAATAAATTCATGGCCTCTTTCCTTTGATAGTCATGCTGTTCCATAGGTCCTTAGCAATAATATCACAGTCTCTATCTTCCTCCAGGTATGCTGCCTCTGGGTCTCATGTGCCCCTTTTGTAACCCAGAGTGATTAGATTTAGACTCTACCCTATTGGATAAAGATAGAATTGTCAAGACAAAGAAAATCTTATTTACCAACAGAATTATATCCACAGATACTAGGGCCAGGAATCAATACATATTTGGGTTGGGGTGGGCACAGAATTTAATCCATTGCACCTTTAGAAACACAACATCAGCTCCTTGTCCCAGAGTCACCCAAATCTAGTATGAGTCATCTATTGGCTCCTTTGAGCTGTGTGGATGTGGACAAGCACTGATTGCTTCATCTTCTGAATCTCTGTCTATTCATTTGCATCATGGAGATGCAAAGGATGAAAGGGTCTGGAAGAACAGAGTCTCTTGGTAGCACAAATGATTAAGAGCTCTGCTACTGGCCCAAAGGTTGGCAGTTCAAATCCATCCAGGAGCTCCTTAAGCCAGAGACCTGGATATGTGCTTTTGAAGGCTCATAACCTTGAAAGCCCTCTGGGGTACAGGTCTGCTCTGGCAAACACGGTGTGACTACCAGTTAGAATCCCAGACCACCAGCGTCCCAATGAAGTGCAAGAGAAAACACAGATGGCTAGGATAATCAAGACACTGAACAATGCTCCAGGGAGCATTCTTTTACAACATGAATACAGTTCTTTTGCAACATGAAAAGTGCTTTCCCTTGCATGATCTCTACTGAACTTCACAGCAGTTTGGAGAATGCTAGGCTATCAAGTTGGGTAGGAACCACAGTGACCCTGCTGGACAGAGTAGAACTGTCCCATAGAGTTTCCTGTGCTGGGTGTGAAGGTTCACAGCTCAGTGCTTACCCACTGTGCCACCAGTTCACCTTATGTTTGTGATTAGGGTTGGCATTGCTTTTCTCAGTTTTAAGCAAGACTCAGAATGTTTGGGTGGCATACCGGGATTGGAAGAAAAATAAGACTGGGCAGTGCAACCATCACGCATTGCACTTACATACTAAGGGAACTTCTGGTTGATCGTACCAGGGTGGTTCGATTTTAGGTCAATTTGAATGTGGAGGAAAGTGTAGGGTAGAGTCCAATGTACCAACCAGGTCACAGCCTGATGATGGATGCTTCCTGGGTGGTGTGGCCTTTAAAGCAGCAAGACACTGAAGCACCACTCCCCTCCATACCCTCCACCCCCTCTGTCTCTTCACTGTGCTGCATCCTGGGAGTCTGCACCTGTCCCCATGGGTGGCCCCACAGGGGGCACCAGATCCTTAGAGCTGTTAGCTCTCTGCCAGGTTTCCATTGGCCATGGATCCACGTGACTCTCCACCCATCAGTCTCTGGTCCGTCCAGCTGGCCTGGGGCTTCAGTTGGACTGGGCAGGAATCTCTTCATGCTATAAGATTATTTCTTGGTATAAAGCTCTTTTTAAAAAAATAAATATGTGAGTATCACTGATTTTGCTTCTCTAGGCAAGCCCGCCGAACAAAGACCAAACTCACCTAAATGCACCTCAGGAGAAAGAGCTGGCCATCGACTTCCAAACAGCCACAGCCTGAAAGTCCCTCCTGAGCACAGCACTTCTACCCCTAACTCCCTGGGTGGGCATGAAATCGCTGGCAACTGCTTTGGTATTTTTGTTTGTTTGCTCGGGTGAAGGATAGTCCGGAAACCAGAACCAGAATCAGATTTTCTGTCTCCCTCCCTAGTCTCATCAGTCACTGGAAAGCATGATGTCCAGACGGCACTTGTAATTTGATTCCAGCCGGTGTTACTCAGCTTTAGATTCGAAAAACAGCCTATTTCTCAAGATGATGACAGACGTCTGCAAAAGCCAGCTGGCCAAATTATGATGTTACATTTTATGTTTCATTACTAAGAGTTATCAATTTTTCTCTGTAACTGATTCTATAGGATTTTCCATAGAATTTTATTTTGTTCAGTTGACCCTCAGATGCCTCCACAGTGGGAATTTCAGAGTTTGCCTGACTTTCCCCCACTCCCTTCAATGTCAAAGGTAGAGGAGGTCCTTATTTGGTTGAAGTCAATCTGGTGGTAAGAATGTTTAAATGAACAACCACTGTTCTCCCATTCATGCTCGATCTCAATTGGGCTCAGCAAACAAGCATGTCTCTTCTGAGAGACACTTGCACAGTCTATAACTTTTGCTGCCCATTTGACTCTGAGTCATGGCGACCCCATGTGGGAGGAGAAAAGTGCACTCCTTTGGGTACTCCAGGTGTAGGGTGCTACAACCGGCCAGATCAGCTGTTCAAACATACCCTCTGCTCTGAGGGAGAACGAGGAGGCTCTCACCTTTGTAAGGGTTTGCAGTTTTAGAAACCCATTGGGCCAGTTCTTGCCTGTCCTCCAAGATCACTCTGAGCCAGAACAGATTCAAGAGGCATTTGTTGTTATTGCTGTTGTTTTTAAATCATCTAATTGGGGGCTCATACACTGTTTTTTCACAATACACAAATACATATATTGTGCCATGCTTCCTCACACGCCTGCTTCTGTCATCATTCTCTGAACCTCCACTTTTCCACTTGAGCCCTTGACATCAGCTTCTCATCTCTCCGCCCCCAGCTTTACTCCCCACTCCCCCACCAGCCCTCAATGCTCTATAAATTATTATTGCTTTGTCATAACTTACACTGCCCCATGTCTCCCCTCACCCTCTCCACCAATGTCTGTCCTCCCGGTAGGAGGTCATGTGCAGGTCCCTCGTTGTAGTTGGCTCCTCTTCTCTACTCTTACTACTGTCCCCAAAGGCTTCATCTGTCCTGCGTTCCCCGAATTTCCATTTCCCATCTCTATCAGTGTACCTCCTCTGGTCCAGCTGGATTTGTAAGGTCGAACTGGGACCACGACAGTCGGGGGGAAGGAAGCCTTCAGGAACTAGAGGAAATTTGTATACTTCATCACCACCTCACTGCACTTTGACTGGCCTGTCTCCTCCCCATGACTCCCCTGTGAGAGGGTGTCCAATTACCCACAGGTGGGCCTTGGGTCCCCACTCTACTCCCCCCCCCCCCATTCGTAGTGGTGTGATTCTTGTTCTTCAACGCTTGATATCTGCTCCCTTCGGCCCCCCATGATCATACATGCGAGTGGAGTGTGTTTCTTTCATGTGGGCTTTGCTGCTTCTGGGCTAGATGGCCACTTGTTCACCCTCAAGCCTTCGTCATCCCTGGTACTTTATCATTTGGTAGCTGGATGCCATCGGATTTCTCCTCTCTGTCTGCATCTGCTCCCTTCTGTCTTCAGCCATCATGTCGGGAGGGTGGGCACATAATAATATGATTTTTGTCCTTTGATGCCTATATCTGGTTCCTTCCACATCTCATGGTCACACAGGCTAGTGTGCATTTTCTTTTTTTTTTTTAATTTTATTTATTTTTGTTTTTTAGGCATCACTGCCTCAGGTGGTGGGATGGTGTGCATTTTCTATGGTGGGTTTTCTTGTTCCTGGGCCATATAACCATTTGTTCACCGTCAAACTTTTAAGTCCTCAGATGTTGAATCTTTTGATAGCTGGGTACCATCAGCTATCTTTAGCTGATCTTGCTCAATCCCCACATGACCTCAGTGATCGACTTTGTTGTTGTTTTCAACCAGGTCTTTCTTCCAAGGCAACCTTGGGTAGATTTGAGCTGCGGATTTCTCCTTCAGGAACCCGGCATTTAATTATTGCACTACTCAGGCCCTGCTCTCGCAGTGGGTTCACTTTTTTGGGAAGTAGCAGTTGAAATGCTGATCTCAGAGACCAGGAAAGAGATGAGAGTTATTTGGAATAAAATAGTGATTCTCAACCTTCCTAATGTGGTGACCCTTTCATACAGTTCCTCATGTTGTGGTGACCCTCAACCATCAAATAATTTTCATTGCTATTTCCCAGCTGCAATTTTGCTACTGTTATAAATAAGGTGACCCAGTGACAGGGTCGTTGGGCCCCTAAAGGGGTTGTAACCCACAGGTTGAGAACCTCTGGAAAAAGGGATGTTATAGATGGAATTTTGACTCCCCCTAAAACTTTTAAAAGATATGTTGACATTCCAATCCCCATACCTATGAATGTAGCTTGTTGGAGATTTTCCTTTGCAGATATTATCAGCTAGGTTAATAGGGTCATAGTGGCATAGAATGGCCCCTCACACACACACACACATGCACACACATACACACACATACACACACACACGAAATGCACATGCCTGTGATGATGAAGGCGAGGATTCTATGAGGGAGCTTCAAAGAGTTCATTGGAACATTCTGCTATCTTTTCATTCCATTTCTCCATGAATGTCAGAATTCCTCTTGTACAAGCAGAACAGGCATGTCAAAGGTTGCCAGCAGCCTCTAGAAGCTAGGATTGCGCTATGGGACAGCTCCCGCCTCATGCCTTTTATAGAAATCTATATGCTGGTTTGGACATTTTGCCTCCAGACAATCATTTTCTACTTCCTGTTCCTTCACCTCCCCTGCTCTGTGGCACCTTCAACAACAAGAACAATAGATAGCCAAAGTCACGGGCACAGTGAAAGGGACGGGAGGGTGAGGAAAATAGCCCTAGGCCTTTTGACTACCTTGAGCTACCTTACAGCTTGTTACCAGGAGGCAAAGATCGGACTTGCTTTCCCCGCACCTGACACTTGCCATTCCTCCCATCACACTCTGCCTTTCTGCTGGATTTGAGATTCTGCTGCAATGGCTACACAGACCTTGCAAAGGAATTTCAAACGATTAAGGACATTCATCAGGGAAGTGAACAGGTTACTACAAGCCAAAGGCAGAACATATTAAGGATAGAATTCTTGGTTCATAGCTAGGCTTCTCTTCAGCCAGTAGCCAACCTTCTCTCTACCACGTGGTCCCGTGGCCTCTGCCTCTGGGCCAGAGAGCCCACCCTGCTGCTTTGCCTCTTGGCCTCATACTTTTTCCAATGGTTGTATGGGTATATATTTCACATATCATACAATTTAATTGTTCAATCATATTAGGAAGACTTGTGCAGATATCACCACAATTAATTTCAGGACATCTTATTCTTTCTTCACTCATTGTTGTTGATTTCCCTTTCCCCAGAACCTCCCCTGCCATGTCCCACATAATTATTCATTCATTTACTGTTTCTAGGTTTAACTATTTTGGAAGTTATACAACACAAAAACAAGAAACAAACTGACAAAACACCCAAATGACAAAATTAAATGGGGAAAATGACAGTACGTGTGCAAATGTGGCCTGCATACAATTGATGTATATATGGATTGTGATGGGAGTTGTATGAGCCCCCAATAAAATGATTCGTTAAAAAAAAAAGAGAAGGAGGGGGAAGGAGGAGCTTATACCAAGGGCTCAAGTGGAAAATACTTCAAAATGAATATGGCAATATGTGTATAAATATGCCCCCAATAAAATCATTGAAAAAATAATAAAGTATGTCTTGTGAATGTCAAAAAAGAGATAGAAAAGAAAGCAGGGGAGAGCGGTCAAGATGGCGCCGAGGTAAGCAGCCCGTACCTGGAACTCCGGTGAGTTTGGTGTCTGGGGAGTCAAGGGGAAGAGTTCTGGTGAGTGGAAAGGTCCCTACAAGTGGGTCTCCCAACCCAGGAGGGGACCCTGACCCACTCCGCCTTTTTCTTAAGCCCAGGGA
>PVJH01016998.1:0-48996 GCA_004026705.1 Nesogale talazaci
TTGTTGTTTGCCTGTCATTAGCACATTCCACTGGATAGGAGACTAGTCAGCAAGATAGCTGGGATACCCTTTACCTGAGCACAATCACAGGGCTGTTCAAACACCCTTACAAAGCAGAAAACTAGGAAGCTGTGGCCCTAAGAATTGTTAGTTCATCATTTGCAAATGCCTGGCATTCTACAGAAAACAAGCAATGCCTCACCCTGCCCCAAATAAAACCAAACCCAACTTCCTGTCACAGAGCTGATTTGGATGCTTAATGACCATACAGGCCAGAGTAGAATGGCTTCCTGTGGATCTCTGAAACTGTACATCGTTCCCACAGCAGAAAGCCTGGTACTTCTGCAGAGTGGCTGCTTTCAAACTGCGGAGCTTGCAGTCCCATGCAGAGCTCATTAAGCCATCAAGGCACCTTCTGTTGCCCCAGGTCCCCATATTAGAGAGCATTGATGATTTGATGGTAGAAGCCTGGCTTTCCATGCTTCATCAAGATAAACAGAGAAAGCATTGCTGTGGCTACAGATTCATTTATGTTTGGATCCACTATCAATGGTCACTGAAATAATAGTCAAGAAACCAAATAACATCATGCATTGGGCAAATTCGGAGCAAAGGGATTCTTCAGGGTTTTCAAAAGTAACACTGTCCTCATCAGGATTAAGGTATGCCTGACCCAAGACATGGCATTTTCAATCACCTAATATGTATGTGAAAACTGGACAAGAGCAAGGAAGACCAATGAGTTTCTACATTTGAATTATGGCATTGGCAAAGAATACCGAATACGCCAAGGGCTACCAAAAGAATGAGCAAATCTGTTGGGAGAGTATAATCAGAATGCCCCTGAGAAGCGAGGATGGCAGGACTTCCTCTCCCATATTTTGGCCATGCTATCAGGCAGGTCTAGTCCCTATAGAAGAACGTCATGCTTGCTAAAGTTGCAGGTCAGCAGCTGAAATGGCCTGACACGGCAACTCCACAAAGGGCTCCAACACAGTGATGATTGTGAGAATGGTGCAGGGCTGCGAAATGTTTCATTTGGTTGTACAAGAAGCTACGAATTCCCGTGGATGCAGCAGCACCTCACAGTAACATGGCCTTTCACATGTGAGACCAGGCTTTGATTCTTGGTCAATGTACCTCATGGACAGCCACACAATTGGCCGCTGGAGGTTGGGTGCCGTTGTGCTACTACACAGCTCTCAGCAGAGATTCCCGACTAAGAGGAGCTTTGAGGGTGGCTCTTATGTATTACTTCTGAAAAGGAGCCAGCAAAATTCCAGGGCATCACGACCCTCAAACCAAAGTAGATGGCGGGTGGGGGTAGGGGGGCAGGACAGAGCAGCATTTTGTTCTGCTGTGCCTGGGGTCAGCAGACTAATGGACAGCAGCAACAACAACAAGCCCCACACAGGAAAATGCGGCTTCCATGACAAGAATTTTCCACCCATGACTTTTTATTCAGCTCTTCTTGAGAGTTCTCACATGTTCATTGTAGAAAAGATGGCAAATGCAAATAAAGAAAAAGCGGGATAGATGTCCTACACTCCACCTCCCCGGATAGACACAATGCACATTATCTCACTCCACATGTTTTTCTCCTTTGCATTTACACTTTCACATATATTTTGGGGCAAGAATGGAATCACATTAATCAGATTATTACTTTTTAATCAGCATCTTTCCTCGAGAAAGAAATATGTAGCCTAGGTTTTTTTGTTGTTTTTAATGACTGTGGCATTCCAGTGAATGGACTTATTGAATACTCTCTGCTAAGGGTCATTTAGATTGCCTTATTTAAAAAAAAATCTTATGAAGAATGTTGTGGTATAAATTCCTTCAGCTAAATATTTACTTACTTTGCCACCTCTCTTGAATAAATTTCCACAGCTGGAATTCTGTCAAAGGGTGTACACATTTAAAGCTTCTGTTTTTTATTGCAAAACTGCCACCCAGAAATTTGCCATTTAAATTTCCAGGTTTTAATGAACATTTGGAAGGAGTGATTTTGCAAGCTTGTCAGTTACTCTTATTATCTTGCTCATTTTCCATCCAGCTCTTGCCTGTATTGTAAGAAGGCAGGCTGCCAGACAGTGCAGGTATGTGGGTAGTACAGAATTACAGTGTTGTGATATCTAATTTGAAAAGCCTTTAGGAGCAATTTCTTATTTTTCAGCAGATGATCTTAATCCTGTTCCCACTTGTCATTTTTTTTTTTGGTATTGCTTCAAAGATGTGTTCATTGTTGACTGCTCAAGACAATAAGCTTACTCTCTGAGCAAGTCTAACAGTCCACAGTGGTGGAATTCAATGAAACACAGTCTTCTGGGGTTACCATGAGCAGCCCAGGATGAGCTTAGACCCCAACTTTTTGTCTGTGTAGGGTTGTAGAGACAGGGTTCTGGAGGTGTTCTTCTCTAATTCTCTGCAGACTTGTGACGCTATGCCAGCTTGTACACTGAAACCATAAAAATAAAATGAATTTACTCCTGTGTAGTCTATTCTGACTCACAGACACCCTCCAGGACAAACTAGAAGTGCCCCTTGGGTGTGGGGGGCTGTGAATTGTGCTGGGAGCAGAAAATCTGCATGTTCCTCAGAGCAGCGAGGGTGATCAAACTGATGGCCTTGGGTATGCAGTTCATCACGCCACCAGGGCTCCCGTGGGAGGGTAAAATTCCAGCTCTTTGTAAGCAAATGAAACAAAAACCCAAACTGGTTGCTGGAAAATTTATCTGAATCATGGAGGTTCCTTGTGTGTCAGACTATGATTGCACCCCATAGGAGTTTCCATGGCCGATCGCTCAGAAACAGATAACCAGAACTTTCTTCTGAGGCACCCCTGCGCACCATCCAGCCATCCACATTTAGGGAACTGGAAATGCCACATAAGGACTTTCATTTGGAGATATTCCATTGTAGAATATATCGTTTGAGTATATTTCTAATCCTTGAACCTAAAAATCTTTGAGGAGAATTTCACTCTTTCAAGGTGTTCTCTGCAGCAAAATATCACAGAACCTGGTCAGGGGAAGAAGCAGAGATGACACTGTTTAAGTTTGATTCAAGTTGAAAGGTCTAGAAAAGTCTTGAACACATCAGGATGTGCGGGTGTTGGGGACATAGCGGGTGGTAACCCTGCTGGCTACCACTTGATTGGTGCAGCCTCTTTCTGATCTTCCATAGTCATAGCTAATGCAGCTGTTCAGATTCAGGGTAAGAGAGTGCCCCCAGTAGGAGCAAACCAACCAGGCCAAATCCTGCTCCGGAACGCCCTGGAAAGGCTACATGGCTGGTGGACAGGTAGGTGAAGCACAGCGGAAAGAGAGGTGCCGTGATGATTGGGATGTGCTTGGCTACCTGCTGCTCATTCACTCTGTGGTTTGGGATCTTTAAAATCATTATAGAAAAATAATAAACAAAGGGAGAACTGCTTTTTGGTTTAAAAATATAAACTGCTTTGGAACCATGGACATATGTCTGGTTGGAGATTGCCGAATGTATACATGTATACATGAAATACATGCATTCTAATATCTGGCAAAGTCTGAAAAGATGCAGGCACTTGCATCTTATGTTCAAGTTACCAAAACTCTACACTGCTGGCCTCTGTTCTGTTCTCCTCTGCGACTACTTGGAATCGTGGTCCACAGTTGAAGGAAGAAGCATTTCCCTTACCCTAGTTTCATGCATTTCTTTTTCCATAAAAGTTGCTTTTTATCACCTTGACATTAATTTAATTAAATACAAGTGTCAGGGTCCTCATTATACATTGCTTTTGTTCACTTTCAGAAAGTGTCGGTTGTAAAGTAGACTGCAAAATGCTTTTGTTTTGCCTGGATGCTGCCTAACAGCCCAAGGTCATGAGAAAGACATTGCATGTTTGATGTGAAGAAGCAGTAGCTTGGTTATGACCTAGACTATAGGTGATGGCCTGAACCCTGGACCTCATGGAGGACACAGATGCTTCAATATATGTATGTCTGCTTGCTCTGGAAGCATTATAGATTTGGCCAGTTTCCTCATTTTTCCCCCACCCCTTTTTTTTTCTTTTGCAGGTTAGATTTTTACTTTCAGTTGATACAAAAACACCTGGAACAGAATTTATTCAGTTCATATGAACTAGAAGTCCTTAAATTATAAAATGTACAAGACATGTGTTCAATATTATACAGCCAATGGCGGACTTGCCGCTGCCACCACCCCCACCCCCTTTTTTGCCCTGTCAGAGGTAGAGATTGAAAAGACAGCTACTTCCCCAACACTCTGATGTCAGGGCAGAGACGACTTGCATTGGATCTCATCTCTCGTTGATGGCCCCATTTATACCGAAGGCAACTGGCACCAGAACCCATAATGAGCCTCCCTATCACAAGAGTCTATTCTAAGACTCTCTCTCTGTAGGTACAGATAGCCAGAAAGAAGGATCATGATTAGGGTTCCTTCTTAATTTTTGTTATCAGAAATTGCACTCATTGTTATTTTAAGTAGAGAATATAGAATCTGCACTGAGATTTAAGGACAACTTCATTATTTCTCTCTTAAGGAAGGGTTTCATGTTGGGCAACGTTTCTGCAAGAGCACATTAGGAAGACACAGCAGAGGTCTCTGGTTTTTGTACACATTTAATGCTCTCGGCTGCTAACCAATAAGTCAGACGTTCACAACCACCGAGAGGTGCCTATTAACCACCTTCCCAAAATGCAAGTCACTGAAATCCCTGTAAAGGACAGCAGCCTCTGCTGACATGCCTGAGTCAGCACCCATGACAGCCGTGGGCTGTGTTGCTGCTTTGTTGTTTAGGAGGGCGGGTATAGTATACAGCCATAATGTTGCAGCTTCAAATTTGATGTGCAAAAGCAAACACCCTGTAATATAAAGTTGGCAGTGCTTTTGAAACCAATTTGGTCTACGAACAGATTCAGGGTCGAACAAACAGGTCGTTCACGTGCTCCCAGAAGATCTGTGAGTGGCAGGAGAGAACTGACGACAGAGCAGCCCCATCTGAGATGGGCCATCGTAGCCACGTTTCCCACCCGTCTCTCTTTACCCAGCAGCTGGTTGTGTTTTCCAGTCACGATACAGCCACACAGAACCCTGATCTTCTAGCTTCACACCTGTTGCTTCTGAACCCAGACTGGAAGGGCAGGCACCCCTCTCTAGTTCCCCATCACTGTCACTCCATCCCCAGCATGCTCCTCATGCACCTCTGCCTTTGCTCAAGGGCTCGTCCCTCTCCTCTGGACAATTTCATCAACCTGCTGCCCCGAACACTCCTTCAATCACGTCTCTCTTCAGGGCACCTTAGGGCTAAACTAGGGATTGGCAAACTTTTGAGATGGAAAAACTAATCCTCTACCTCACAATAATTTAAATATTATTTGAGAGGCATAGATATTTTTCAAACAAATGAAGTCACCCTTATCTGAATTATATCTTTAGTGTTTTTTTTCAACTTTACATTAGAGGTATATGTTTGTACTCAAAGAGACACAGACTATGAGCCTGTTCACTCTACAAGACTGTTTTGATTCCTTCTGGCCCCTTGGAGGGATTTGGTTGTTTTTGTCTGTCTCTGTCCCCATGGAAAGATACAGAATATTTCTGAGGGCTGACGCTATGGTGAAGGCTGAGCTCCTTAGGCTGAGAGACAGACTACTGGGAAAAGAGGTGGTTGTAATCAGTCAGGGAGAAAAGACACCATACTTTTATGAACTGCAGATGTCAGAAGCTATGGGACATTCAAAACCTTGTGGCTACAGAAACCACAGAATCAAATGACACTGAGCTAAGGTAAATTAAAATCTACTTATTCTACAGTTGAAATCACAACTTCTTCCCTACCAAAATATCACAGGACAAAGTGCTCACATGCACTAAGGCACCAACTTGAGAGGAAACAATGAGGTGACTTTTGATCCTGAAAAACAGTGCACTTACCTTAAAAACTAAAAATAATGGGACAAAACACTAATTAGAGCAACCCAATCAAACCTTGAAGATACTTGGTGGGGTGTAAAAATTCTGGAAGATGCATCATCCTGCACAATATATTTGTATATAGACACTTCAACAGAAAAATGGAATCAACATAATATAATCATTTTGTGAATTGTTTGATGCCCCCTTATATATGCCCACAGTAACTCTTGAACCTAGAGTAGCTAGAACTCAGGGAAGAAATTGTGACATGAAAGAATGGAACAGAAAATATCAAAAGGCAACTCCAGGAGACAAAGTTTTTGTACAAGGAAATGTGCAAGAGCCTGGAATTAGGGGGAAAAGACAGAACACACTTACCATATGTTAAGTTGAAGGAACAAAAGGAAAAAATGGCTCAAGTTTCAATTGGAAAAGATTCTATAGAAAAAATATTGAATGATGCAGGAAATATCATAAAGAAGATGGATCCTGAACTATGGGGCAAACTCCCACATAAAAGATATTTTGTAAGAATTAGTAATTTTGAAGTAAGTAAAATGAATTTTATATGAATGAATTCCAATGTCTTGAGAAAAATATCTATGATCTAGTATTATTTAGTATTTACTGCAAAATTACATGGGCTGAGTAATGAATTGTCAGTACATATTTGATAATTGTCAAAAGCATAATGAAATATAAAATCAGCGACATAGCAAGAATAGGAAAGGTAGACGATCAGAAACCTCTATAATTGCTATTAGAAAGACATAGAAAACAGCTCTTGGATCAATTTAGAAGTCACAGGATGGACTTTCTCCAATATAAAAGTCTCTACTCCTCTGTTTTGTCATTGTTGTTGGGGGTTTTTTGTTGATTCATTTCCTGTTGGTGTTTTGTTGGATTTTCTGTACATGAAATCCAGGATAGGTAAATATTTAGAGGCAGTCACTGGGTTAATAACTATATAGAGGCATGGCATGAGCAGTTGGGGGGAAATGGGGCACTAACAATGGCCACAAGAAAATGTTATGAAATTGATTGTCATGATGACTGTACAGTTTTTCTTAACATGATTGAGTGGTAAATTTGTGTATTTGAAGCATATGCCATTAAAGCCACTTTTAACAAAGAAAAAAAGAAGAAGATGGAGAGATTACACAGAGTCACTGTACGAAAAATAGCTGATTGACATTCAGTCTTTTCAGAAGGTAGTATATGATCAAGAATGGATGGTACTGAAAGACAATATCCAAGTGACACTGAAGGCATTAGCCTAAAACAGGTTTCCAGGAATTTACAAAACACCAACTGAAATATTTCAACAGGATGATGAAGCCTTGGAAATCCCCACTCATTTATTCTAAGAAATTTTGAAGACAGATAACCTGGACGGCTCTCTGGATGAAGTCTCTATTTGTACACATTCTACATAAAGATATACCTACAGAATATTCAAACTATAGAACAATATAGAAGTCACATGCAAGTAAAACTTTTGCTGAAGACCATTCAATAAAAGTTGCAATAATATGTTGACAGGGAGTTGCTAGAAATTCCAGGTTATACCCTTTCATTATATTTATTAAGTATGTATAGTGAATAAATATCTGAGAATCTGCATATATGAAGAAGAATGAGGGATCAGGATTGAACGAAGGATTATTAACAATCTGTGATACACAGCTAACACAGCTGTGCTTGCTGAAAGTGAGGAAGCCTTAAAGCACTTGCTAATTAAAATCAGTGACTGCAGCCTTCATTATACATTGCAACTCAATGTAAAAATAACCCAAATCCTCACAACTAGATCAAGAAACGACCTCCTATATTTCATTGGACACATGTGCTGCATAAGACCTATTTCTAGCGTGGAAAAGTAAAGATGTCACTTTGAGGATTAAGGTGCACATTACTCAAGTCATGCTATTTTCAACAGCATCATAAACATGTGAAAGTTGGAGTAAGAGAAGACAAAGAAAAGCCGATTAATTTGAATTATGTTGCTGGCAAAGATTATTGAAAGTATTATGATCTACCAGAAGAACAGACAGCACTCTCTTGGAAGAAGTATGGACTGAATGCTCCTTAGAAGCAACGATGGCAAAACTTCATCCCAGGTACTTCAGACATGTTATCAGGAGACCAATCCTTGGAAAAGGATATTCGGCTTTATAAAGTAGAGGGTCAGTGAAAAAGTAAAAGATGATCAAGAATGTGCTTTAACACAGTGACTGAAACAATGGTGTGATAGATAAATTTATTGTGTCAATCTGGCTAATAAGAACATGTGGGATTTATAAGGTCATAGTTTGATTGGAGGGCAAAGAGATAAATGACTCAGAAAGTTTTCTCTCTTCTCTGTTTCTCTCTCTGTCTCTCTCTCTGGTGATTGGACCAGTATACAGCTGCCTTAGCTAATTCTCTGCCTCAACTGGTGAGGTGCTCTACATGTGGGATACTCAACCCATGAATCGTGATGCTAGAGCTTGAGGATCCTTTGAGACGTGCTTCCACTGCTGCTGGTGTATACATTACTTGAGCTTGGAACTGTTGGATCCTCTCATCTGACTGACTGCCTGTGACCCACCCGGCTGTTTGTTGCCTCTGGCCTGACTGCCTGCATTACTTTACAGAAGACTCAGCTGTCTGCTTCCTTGACCGTGGACAGAGCAGCCCTCCTGAGTTGAAGGACTTCTGGTTTATTAACTGTTTCATAGAAGTGAGTTGAACTGAGCACTTTGTACCACAGTGTGGACTAATTAACTGTTATATTTCTTTGTGATATATATATATATATATATATATATATATATATATCCTGGCTTTGTTTCTCTAGAGAACCCTGTCTAACACAATTGGGTAAAACAATGACATGAGGATGAGACAGTGTTCTGTTCTGCTGTGTAAGAGGTGACTGTGAGTCAAATTTAATTTGAGAGCATCTAATCACAATGATCAGGGAATTCGTAACTTAAACACAAAAAACGTAGGGCAGGTTTTCTGTAAAGGAAGCATTTCTCAAGCAGCTCCTCTTTCTTTCATTCACACATCATTTGCCCTTGTGTCCCTCTAAAAATGGCACCACCTTGCTTGCTGAAAGCAAGGAAGGACTTGAAATACTTGCTGTTGAAAGTCAGGAATTGCAGCTTTCAGTGTAGATTACAACTTAATGTCAAGAAGACCAAAATCCTCACAATTGGATCAATAAGTAACATCACGATAAATGGAGAAAAGGTTGAGAGTGTCAGGCTTTTGTCTTGCTTGGATTCACAATCAATGCTCAGGGAGGCAGAAATCAAGGGATGAAAAGATGAGTTGCATTAGGTATCGGTAAATCTGCTCCAAAAGACCTCTTTAAGACCTCTTTTACTGAAAAGTATTGGTGTTATTTTTAATGTTAGGGTGTTCCTGACCCAAGCCATTGTATTTTCTTTTCTTTTTATTGATCATTTCATTAGGGGCTCTTATAGATATTATAATAATCCATAATCAGTTCCATCAGGTGAACTTGTGCAGATACTGCCATCATCATTTTCAAAACATTTTCTTTCTACTTGAGACTCTGGAAGCTATGGTATTTTCAATTACTTCATATGCATGCTAAAGGTTGAAATTGAATATTCTGGAAAAGAATATTGAAAGTACCACAGATTGCTAAAAGAACAAACCAATCTGACTTGGAAGAAAAACAGCCAAAATGTTCCTTAAAGGCAATGATGGCAAGACTTCATCTTACAAACTTTGGAAAGTTTGTCAGAACAGACCGATCCTTGGATAAGGACATCATGCTTGGTAAAGTAGATGGGGCATTAAAAAAAGATAAAGACCCTCAAAAAGATCGAATGACACTCTGGCTTTAACAATGGGTTCCAGCAGTGGGCTCAAATTGTGAGGATGGTGCATACAGGACTGGACAGTGTTTTGCTCCGCATAAAATCTCTGTAGGAGAGAAGCAACTTGATGGCACCTAAGAACAATAACAGACTGGGTTCACTACTCACTCATCTACTTGTTGTAGTCATGATGACAGTCCCCTAAACAGCAGCTTTGCCCAATTTATGTGATCTTCATAGCTCCAACATCCAGACAATTTGTGTTGACCAGAGGAAAACATAAGAATGGTTTAATTAGTTGTGGTTGGAAGATGTGATGATGGAACAATTTCAAATTACTGGAATGAAGGGGGAGATGTTTTCCTCAGAGTGGGGAGAGAAAGGAAGAAATGATTGTCAGAGGAAAGTCTAGGATATTGTAATCTGGATTCTGAGAAATTTTAGTCTCTGAGTTAACATGTTCTCTATTTGTAAATCAACAGAAGTTCATTCTTCCTTATCAGCATAACAGTTATAAAACCATACATTTCAGAGAAAATATGATCCAGTTCAGAAATAAAAATCTGGCTTTATTATGTTAATAATACCATGCTAGAATGAGGTGGGTCCTAAGTCTAATCATTTCAGGATTATAAAAAATAACACGCTGAGCCTCGGTGGCATAAATAGTTGAGTGCGGGACTGCAGCCCACGGGCTTGGTGGTTCAAATCCAGCGGCGGCTCTCAGGGGCTCTGGGTAGCACCCACAACCACCAGAGGCAGTGAAACCCCCCCAAAAAACAAAAAAAAATAGCTGCAGAGGCTTAGAAACACATATGGTGGGAATACAGGGACCAGAGAACAGCAAGGAACATGGGAATGAACTAAAAGCTAGGAGAGAAGGTTCCAGAAGAAATCAACATAACTGACACAATGATTTGGACTTGATCAACCTCAAAACTAAAAATATACATCTCCACCCTCTAAAGTCATCTATTTGTGGTATTTCTGTTATGGCAGAACTTAGGTAACCATGATAGCATCCAAACCCACACTATATTCTTCAGAATTCATGTATATATGTTTCACATAAAACTATATTTGACTGTTTCTATCACTCCTATCAATTCTCCAACATTATTATCAAATGATTTGGTTGTCTTATAAAGTCCTGAGATACTTTATTTTCCTGTTATTACTATACATAAACATTACAACTGAGTAAATGACTGTCCCTATATTGGAACTTCTTAACAAGATTAATTTCTGACTTGAGATTATATATTCTGAAATCATATATTTACATACTAGATTTTCAGATAGTGGCAAATGAGAGCTAAAATCTATTGAGGTTCATGTTCTCAGCATGTGGGTTTCTGCCTGACACTTTTCGGGCCTTCAGAAAACAGCTTTTCAATGGCAAGATGTTTGCATTCAATGTACGACACCCAGATGTGGTTCTTGGCCAAATTCTCTCCTGCAGTCCTACTCACCTTGTGTATTGTGATTCTGAGCAGGATTCACCAGAGCATCCGGACTTAAGATAGACTATAAAGACAGATATGATCACCGACTTCCACAAAATCAGCCCAAGAAAATCCTGCCAATCACAGTGGTCTGATCCACAACTGACCATGGGGATGGCACACAACTGAGAAGCAATTTTTATGTGACAGGTTTCCATGTGTCAGGAGTATTGTGAGTTGAGGTCAACTAGGTAGCAATAATAGCTCTACTTTAAAATGTATGAAAGAAATGCTTAAAACCACATTACTTATTTTTTATCCTTGGAGTTCTTTCAAGTAGATCAGGGGAGGCATCACCTCCACACTAAAATGGGCATGAGGAGGTTAGCAAAAAAAAAATGGGTGAAAATAGTGAGTGCTAATTAATAGTGATTAATTAAAACAACTATATTACATCAGAAGTAATATATTTCCAATTTCCTCTTATTTCCAAATTCCTCTTAGTTTGAAGTCTTCTTGCCACAATTTGTATTGGGTCTTTCTCGTGGATTGTGAGACTCTAAATCAGAGGTCTGAATAGCAACATGGTCTCGTGAAATCAGAAGAATAGGATGAATTGATAGATGGATGTGTTCATATGATTTCTTGGAGTCAATCATTCACATATTCAAGTTTTCTTTAGTGCAACAAAACCTCCTTATACTGGGTACAAAGGCCAAGCACTGAGTTCATGGTTTTCCTGTGGTAGTCCCTAGTTGAATGGAATTCAGAATTGTTATGGAGCATAGAAGGAAAACATGCGAATAGAGTGCTCATCCAGGACTTGGTCTTTGAGAGTTGTATATGAGGAGGAGTTGCCTATTTAAAAGTTAAGATAAAGCTGTCAGTTCCACCAATTATGGAGCCATATATGTATTTCAGATGAAAGTATTTCAGGACTCTCTTGATTGATGAATTTTAAAGTAAAAATAAATAAATAAAAATTTCTTCAAACTTAAGAAAGTAGTGGATATTCCTCATATGCTCAATCAATAGAAGAACACTTTGTTTTAACCAATCGGCAGTCTGAAATGTTCACCCTCCCAACACAATCGCTGAAGACAAAATGAGTGCATAAGCGCATAAGCAAATGTGGTGAAGAGGACAGATGGTGCCCGGCTATTAAAAATATACTGTGTATGGTGTATTAAAGGCTTGAAGTTACACAAACTGCAATTTAACAGTGAGGCAGCAAGTCCACATGGAAGAAGGTCAACACCTGTGAGTAACCGTAGGGACTGGGTAATAGGCATCAACATAACAAACAAACAAAAAAGATTGTTGAGAAATAGGGGGGCTGTTGTGGAGATCCAAAGCCCATCTGTAGACAGTGGAACAATCTCCCCACAGAGGCCGGCAGGGAGTGGATGAGGGTGTAGTAGAGCATTAATGAAACACAATTTATCCTCTGGTTCCTTGAGGCTTCCTCACTGCCAGTGCCATGACCCTAGTACTGCTTCACAAGTCAGAGTAGACCAGAACATGGACACAGGTAGAGAAAGGGGTGGGAACTCACAATACACAGAATCCAGGAACAAGACTGGGAATAGTGATACCAGAAGAGTAAGGGGAATAGTGATAGAAGAAGGGAGGAAGGGGAAAACTATTGCAATGATCGACACATAAGCATACACCTTACTACCCGAGGAAGAGCAACAGACAACATGGGGGAAAGGGGACAGCAGTTGGTGTTAGAGATGAAAATAATAACAATGTACAATCTATCAGGGGTAAAGAGGGTTGGGGGGGGAGAACTGATACCAAGGGCTCAATAAAAAGTAAATGTCTGGAAAAGAATGAGGGCAACATCTGTACAAACATGCCTGGTTCAGTTGATGTAGGAATTGTGAAAAGAGTTGTATGTGCCCCCAGTAAAATGATTTTGACAAAAAGAAAGAAAGAAAGATGTAGGTATTTTCTATCTTCATCAAAAAGCTATTGAAGACAAAGAGTGTTTTGAATTCCCAATAAGGCTTGGCTTTACTGACATTTTTTAGAATCATTTTTTCATGACTTTTGACTAACATAGCAGTCATCATCTAGTGTGTAAGACAAGAGACTTTCTACTCAGAGATTGGAAGTGCTTTCAGCCTCCCTCCTGGGTCTGAGCCTCCTTAATAATCAAAGCTCTCTTTTGTCTCAGCTGGCCCTGCTGACCTTGCAATGGTTCCGTCACCGAGGTCACTGAAATCACTCCTCCAATGTGCTGCCAGGAGCTCAGTTGTTCCTGTGTCCCTTGTGATAATCTGATTCTCCTTGATGTACTAAGTGCCCATACCTTTTCTCTTCTAGACAAGTGGCATTCAAAAGGGACAATACCACTGCCTAAAGCCAACTGAAAATGTGTTGGTGGGGAGATGTATTGCTATTATTATTTACTTCTTAAAAAGCAAGTGATCTTTATTTTCTTAATAGCACAACCATTTTTACTAAGGTGTGTAACACAAGTCCCTTTTCTTATTATTTTTTCTTTTCTTATTATTTTTAAAAAGTTAACAGATGCAGATACCTTCTATTTTTCAAAGTTTGCTTTCTGCCATTTTGCTTTTAAAAAATTAATTGGTATTAATATATATCAAATCATTCCATAGTTCAATCATGTCCAGCAGAATTATACACTTATTACCACAATCAGCCTCCAAGCACTCTTTGCCTATATGGACCCCTCGATGTCATCACTCCTTCATCCTGCCACGCCCTCTGTGTGTTCCCTTCCCCAACCCCCTTATTTCACTTGCTGACTCTATAGGTTCATCAGTCCTGGTTTTCATAACACCCACCCCCCCCAAAAAATGAAAAAGCATGTAACTCAACTTCAAAAGGGTGGCTGACCCCCCACAGTGACATAACATGCCCAAGATACCCCCTAATATGTGCAATCAAAAACCAAACATCCTCCAAATATATAAGACTTTGGAAACCAGATCAGGTCTAGCATACGTCTTATAGGGAACGTGCTGATAAGTGCTAACTGTTCAAGTCAGCCTTTCCTTTGACCTTCTATACTCAGCTCACCCATGCACTCTGTTCAGTGACCTCCCTGATTTGTGACGAGAGGAAGTGCACTGGAGCTTTATTTCCTGGATGCTTTCACCAATGAATCTTGTTATTTTTCAGTTGTTGCAGTGACTTGAAAGGACTTCTGAGATTCAATTGGCAGGGGGAGTGGCTGTCCTGAATGATAGAAGACAGGACTGCACATAGTCATCCATTGCTTCTCTTGACTACTGAGTGTTCAGCTCAGTTTCATCACATGAGATGAAACCCCTCCTCTATTCCTCTGATCTTGGACTCTAATGCCATGTGATTATACAGAAACCCCCCCCCCCACATTCATATATGCTCTTGTTATTAGAACTGCAAAGGAAGCTTTATAGTCAACGAAAGTCCAATACTTTGAATCGGTCCATATACACAAATCACAAGAGACCAAAGTAATGCAGTCCACTTGGTGACCATCTAGTTACAGACCTTTAAGAGCTTCTGCTCCAAAAGCTGTACCTAGCAATCTTCCAAAATTGCTTTTGAATTAACTTCAAAAATTGTAGCAATAAACAAAAGATACATTTAAACAATGCTGCAGTTTATCAAAATACACACAAGGAAATTCAAACCTTATGTCTTTGAGAGTTATAAAAATCAGTATTTTGGCTAATGACTGATATTAAGAGCAGGTGTATATATATAGCAAATTATGTATATCTATATACACACACCACAAAATACTCAGCCCCATTCTTTACCTGTAGAACTTGCTCATTTTTGCCTAAGTTTCAGCATTTACATTATTACCACTGGTCTAATTTTGGAGATCACAACAAAAGGATAAGACAAACTCACCTACACATAGAGATAGCTGTTTATTTCTCGGCTTATGAAAATGTCCTTCACTTGTTGATGCAGCAAACAAATTTCAACTCTGATTGCTGTGCAAAAAGAACTGAAAATAAAGTCCATTGATTTACAATGAACATTACATGGCCCAATTGCATACAGGCAACATGTTATAAGAAAAAAAAATACTAACCAAATGACAGGTATTAAATCCTGAGAAAAGTTAACAGTTTATTGCAATTTATTTCATTTAGCAGTTGAAGCAGTCTATAGCCATCAGCAGTTCCGGTGCATTTTCAGGTGCACTTGGAAATGTGGGGACCTCGGTGGAGCTGTTAGTGCAGCGAAACTTGTCAGTAAAATACATGAACATGTGATGGCATTCTCTACCACTGATATCCTTGGTTTCATTCTCAGCAAACTGACCTGGACCACTCAACATGGCTTTTATTTTTCCTGGTGTTAGTACATGTTTTTTCTACAACAAATTCATTACCACCAGAAGATATCAACTTGACGTTTATGACATCTGGGCCTTCACAACTTCCATAAGTCTTCTCCTTTCCATTCCTGGTGAGCTTATGAAATGCTAATTCCCTTCCAGAAGAACTTGAGGGGCTTCCTGGTGAGGTGAGACACACTGCGCACTGCATTTTCTAGGATGTGACTGCTTTAAAAAAAAAAAAGGAAAATTTACTTTGTGTTGTTCAAAACCATACCAAGGCTTTTCACAATTTCAGTGGCAGTGCTTCTTCTGGTAGCTGGGTCAACCTATACTAAATAACAAGAGTGTACACTTGTAGATGTCATATTACACACAAGGCAAGCATCAAGAAAAACACAACAACAACAACAAAGTCCTCTGCCAGTGAGTCAACGCTGACTCATGACAACTCTGCCAAACAGGAGAGGCCTGCCCTTATGGGTTTCGGAGATTATGATTGCAACAGCAGGAAGCCTCATCGCTCTCTCTCGGAATCGCTGAGTTTGCATTCAGTGAGCAGCCCAACACATAACCCTCTATGCCACCAGGGTAGGGCGATGATTGGTTAATTATTATTCACTTGTGCCTGAACAGCTGAATACTTAAATATTAATATGCATGCTATTTTGTAGCATATCACTTATAGCTATAATTTACACTTACAAACAATATTCTGTGGATTTTAGAATATATACCTGAACAAGTGGGCTATATTATTTACATAACTGAAATAAAATTTAGGGTAGGATTGGGTCTGATAGGTTGGAGAACTACTACACTGGCCCATAACTTCCTGGAACATCTTAATTATCCTCGAAGGATAACATTCTTATTTATACCAGCACCCCTAATTTACAGCTAAATATATTCCACATCAAAGGCACCTGATATATTTCAATGTTCTTTTAGTGCATGTAATTGTTTCCTGTATCTTTCTAATTTATAATTTCAAACATTAGCATAACGTGACAGTCCTTGTATTACTTTCTCGACAACATTAGTTCCTCTAGACTAGTTCAAAGAGTTGTGAGGGCATGGGCAATAAAAAATATGATCCGTTTTCTAAGGTATCAGCTCTTTTTTAATAACAAACAGAGCTACATATACTTTATCTGATAACCTGGTATATGAGAAGAGTCATTATAAAAATAAGTGGGGAAAGAATGAATTTCTGAATAAATAATGTTGAGAAAATTGACTAGTCATGCTGAAATGTCTCACATAATGCACAAAAATAACTTCCATTTTAATTATATGTATAAATCAAAGAGTAATACTTTAAAACTCTTAGATGATATAAAAGCATATTTTGAAGATCTAATACAGTAAAGAATTTCATTACAGAGGAATTTTAAAGAGATAGTCATAATTTTGACCCCATTAATATTAGTTTCTAACCCACAAAAGATATCATAAGCAGTTTTGTTCTTCTTATTTCTTGATGCAACAGACTCAGATAGAAGATAGTAGCATACAATTCATGAAGCATTAAGAATATGCATATTTTTATTTCTTATGTCAATAAAATAAGTGCAAAAATGCAAAAGCAGTCAAATAGATAGAAAAGTCATATATCCAAGGAAATTGTCCTACCTTGGTATCAATCATTAAATGTAATTTAAACAGGTACATTGTTTTGTGTCCTTTGGCTTTGAAAAAATTAACATGTCTAAAAAAAAAAAAAACAAGTGCTTGTGAAAACTCAGGGACCAAAGGACTTTCAAACATAGATGACGAGTGTAGAGTGTAAACTGTTAAAACACTGTGGAGACACATTTCCATACCTAATGAAGCTAAATATAAACATAGCATATGACTCACCAAAACTCTATCTAGATAATTGCTATAAGTGGACTATATTTCATTCTGGTTTTAAATAGCTATAGAAAGAAGTACTTTCTACAGTGCAAACCAGTGCACACCCATTTATAAGCAAAATAAGATATAATCCCATAAAACATTCATTAACCCACGTGTAATACACTCTTTTATTTCTGGGTAAGGGAATGCATTCCACTTTATTTTTCTTACAACTGGTTGACTGCTCATAATAGATCCTTTTGGGGAGTTCATTATGCTATATCAGGTCACATCTTACTAGGTCTTAACTTCCAAACCACTGCAACTCTTGAGCCAGCCAAACTGACAAAATCTAACCATCACAACAGTTTTCCTTTCACCCTTTTTTTTTTTTTTTTGCTGACCCTCTTTTTTTTTTCAGTGATTTTATTGGGGGTTTTTACAGCTCTTATAACATTCCATGCATCATTTTATCAAGAATATTTGTATACATGTTGCCATCTTCATTTCCAAATATTTTCTACTTGAGTCCTTGGTATAAGCTCCTCTTTCCCTCTTCTTTTTTTTTTAAATAAATCATTTCACTGGGGGCTCATACCACTCCTATCATGATCAATACATAATGTCAATTGTATGCAGACCACATTTGCACATTTATTGTCATCATGATTCTCAAAATATCCTCCCTCCACTTAGTCCCCTAGTACCAGCTCGCCATATTTCCCCTCTCTTCCCACGTCCCCCCCTCTCCCTCATGAACCTTAATAACTTACAAATTGTTATTACTTCTCATATCATACACTGTCCTATGTGTCCCTTCACTCACTTCCCTATTGTCCATAACCTAGAGAGGAGATTATATGTAGATCCTTGAAATTGGTTCCCCCTTTCTATTCCACCATCCCGCTACCCTCGTGATATCACCACTCCCACCACTGGTCCTGAAGGGATCAGCTATCTTAATTTCCCTAAGTTTCTGGCTCCAGTGTACATCCTCTGGTCTAGCTGAATTTGTCAGGTAGAATTGGGATCATGATAGTGGGTGAGTGGAGCATTTGAGAACTAGAGGAAAGTTGCATATTTCACTGTGCTTACACTGTACCTTGACTAGTTCATCTCCTCCCTGGAACCCCTCTATAAGGGGATATCGCTTCACCTATGTATGGGCTTTGGGTCCCCAATCTATACTCCCACTCATTTATAATGATATAATTTTTAGTTCTTTGATGTCTGATACCGGGTCCCTTCAACACCTCGTGGTCACACAGGATGATGTGCTTCTTCTACTTGGACTTTGTTGTTTCTGAACTAGATTACTTTCAAACCTTTAAGATCCCAGATGCTATATCTTTGGTAGACAGGCACCATCAGCTTTTGTCATCACATTTACTTATGCACACATTTGTCTTCAATGATCATGTCAGAAGGTGAGCATCATGGAATGCCAATGTAATAGGACAAAATGGTCTTGCACTGAGGAAGTAGTTGAGTGGAGGGCCAATGCCCATTTGCTGTCCTAATACTAACCCTATAAGTATATGCACGTTGATCTATTTCCCCATCATCATATATAAATATATTCACCTGAGTACATGCCTGTATTTAGACCTCTATAAATGCCCTTTATTCCCCAGTTCTTTTCTTTACTTCCTTTTACTTTCTTCTTGTCCAACTATCATGCTTAGCATCCATTGGGGTTTCAGTATTTTATCTCTGTTACATTACTCTTGATCGATCCCTAACAGACCTCTCACACCCACACTGTCACTGATTTTGAATCACTTGTTGTACCCTTATGCTTGGGCTGGTCAACACCACTTCCTTTCCCCCTCTTCCTCATCTCCCATTTCCCCCCAAGAACCATCAATTCCATCATTTTTGCTTCCAGACTGTTCATTCAGTCTATTTTATCTAGATAGGCCTGCAGAGATAAAGGTATGTGCAAAAAAAGGCATCCTAGGATGAAGCAACCAAAGAAAATAAAACAATAATAACAACAAAAAAGTCAGTGTCCTATATCATCTATCTTTATGTGTGTGTGTAAAAAAAAACAATAGCAATATAAAAACCTTTAAATAGTTCAAGGTCTGTTCATTGACCTCCAGGAGTGTCCCTCAGTTCAGTCCGATGGGGTACCACAGCCTGGCCCTAAAGTATATCCTTGGCACTCCATGGGGAACTCCATGTTCTGTTGCATACCCTTAGTGTTTTGCCATGGTGTGATTGGGTCAGATGGTATAATCTTGACTCTGTTTCTCCATTGTTGACCCCCTGTGTTAGTACAGGTAGGCTAGAGGAACAAATTTCATAGACATGCATATGGATATAAGGAAAAGGTTTATCTATAAGAGGAACAGGACACTAAGGAAGCATCCCAACCCAGTCCAGTTCATAGTCATAAGTCCGATATTAACCCATATGCCCGATACCAGTCAATAATGTCTCCTTTCAACTCACAAAGTCACAGGTCAGTGGGTGCAGAATCACTGACAGCGGTCCCCCCATGGTTCCTCACTTCCAGGGCTCAGGTTTCATCAACAGCATCCAGTGGTGGCAGAAGCAACTCATCACTGGCAGGGGTCTCCACGTGGCCTCTCCAGCTTTAGAGGACTGCCTCCATCAGGTCCAAGCTGAGTGGCTTCTCTGGCTTCTCAGACACTGCCATCTTGTCTTGTCCATGATTAATCATCTCTGGGACTAAGTCCCAACTAGAGAGATAGCTTCTCATCTTCACGAGGGAAATATCGTGAGATTTCCTTGATGTATCAGGAGAAAGCCATGCCCACACAGAGGCCTCATTGACTACTCAATGGCTTTCTCCAGATTAACAGGTCAGGCTCCACCCATACATCTCAATCATAAAATTAATATATGCACATAACCGCCACACACCCTAAGGGCCTTGAGTCAGCAAGGGAAGCCGTGTTTCATAGAGAGGCCAAGCATATGATCCTCTCTGAACATCAGCTGTTCTGAGTGGGAATATCATCCTGAAGGTTCGGTGGGCCAGGATGCACTTCATTCTCTCTTCCTCCCCCATCATTTGTTCTCGTGTGCTCTGGTCAGGCATATCACACTCCCCAAATTTCAGCTTTAGACTCCTATCTCATATCTTTTCACATCACTCTTTCTCCTCTGGGAGAATTGCAGGCCACAAGCAGCTAATTAATTGACTATTAAGGGAGAAGATGGTGAGTCAAGCCTACCTTGGAAGAAAGGTATTTTCCATGTCCAAGAACTGGACAGATCACCTCATGTGCTGCCACCACCTCTCAGTCAGTGGAGAGTAGCATGTCACTAAGATGCCAGAGTAGGTCCCATGGAGCCTTGGTAGTAACATGAACTAGAAATAACTGATCACAGTGGTAGCACATAAAGGGGGGGAGGCATTTTATTGTGCTGTGTATCAGGTCACCATGGCTTGGGAACAGACTCAACAACAGCTACCAACAAATCATGTAAGTAGGGCATCGCTAAACTTATTTCACAATCCTTTATGGGTTGCAGTCAACATTTCCTAAGAGAAGTGTTCAAACATGTATAGAGACAAGCACAGTGTTACCAATACTGTTGGTAACAGGAATACTAAATATTCACATCCATGGATTTATAGACTTTCCAACGTCCTGAGACAAAAGAATCATCAGATGACTCCATCTTCTTTCTGCTTACACTCCACAGCTGCCGGGATTGAAGCCCAGAGAAATGAAATAGATGAGCTAAAGCGACACAAGTAAGTGCTGAGTTGCCCCAGAATCCTTTTCTCCTTACTCATAAGCTTGTTTTCACTAACAGACTCTGCTGAAAATGTTCTTCTATTCCATTTCTTTGAAGGCTAGTAAACCTTTGATGACTGTTTCAAAGACAAATACGCTATTTTTTTGGCTCTAATGAAACACTTACGTGACAGAGTCTTTGATGTTCTTTGAATTCCTTGGAATAAAAGTGCCAGCTTAGTGTGATGATATTCCTCTTTTTAAAGTCTACCTCAGTGTCTTCACTGGTAATCTCCTGTCCATCTTCATGCAGGTTTCAGATCTTTGGTGTTTCTTGGTTACCATCTATTAGACATCTTTCTTACCCATAGAAATCTGACCATCTACTGGCAGCCAACTTATAGTTTTCTTGTGATAGTGTCGTTTTTGCTGTGTGCTGTGGGGTCAATTCCAACCATCCCAATATGACAGAGTAGACTGTCCCTTGGGGTTTCCTTGCTGGGATCTTTAGTGCACCAGACCACTGGGTTTTTTCTCCCATAACATTTTGTTTAGATTGGAACCACCATCCTCTAAGTTCATAGCAGAGTACCTAGCCATCGTGATAACTTAGCTGCACCATAGACTAAATGCTTGTGCTAGCCAGCTATAATGGTGATAGGGTCAAACTGTGATACTAGATCAGAAATTAAAGGTACGAGGTGAGGAGCTTAGATGAAGGAACCTCTATAGAAGATCAGTTCAAAAGAGGAGCTGAAATAATAGGTTCAAGTTAAAGCACTTTTAAAATACATAGACGTGAACAATGGTGAGATTAAACTTGTGGTTGTTAGAAGTGGCCAGCTAGCCAGTCCCCGACAATGAAGACCTCCTGCACACACAGCAAAACGCTGCCAGTCTTTCCTATGCCAGACTCCATGATGGACTGTGGACTGGACTCTTGTGATTCAGAGCTCGGGTTAGCTAATAACTGGAATTAGATCTTCAGGTCATCTTCCTAGTCCAGAAACTCAGCTAAAACTTGTCCAGCTTCTAAACCACATGCAAGTCTTCACTGACAGATTGGTGCCAGCTGCACATTCCACACATGGGTTGGAAATCTAACCTGGTCTCCTACCTGAAAGGCAAGAATTCTACCACTGAATGACCACTGCCTCCATCACTACAGTAGCATGTGTGTTTTGTTTCATGTTTAATCATTTTATTGGGGGCTCGTACATCATTTCTCATAATACATAAATACGTATATTGGGCCACGCTTCTTCACATGCCTGTCACTGTCATCACTCTCTGAACCTCCACCTTTCCATCTGAGCCTCTGACCTCGCCTCCCATTCCTTCCCCTCCATCCTTGCTCCCCACTCCGCCACCAACTCTCAATACTCCATAAATTATTGTTTTGTCATAACTTACACTGTTCGATGTCTCCCCTGGCCCTCTCCCCCAGTGTCTGTCCCCCTTGTAAGGGGTTATAGGTAGATCCCTGAAGTTGGCTCCCCCTCTCCACCCCACCCTCCCTCCACCCATTCTGTAGCTTCATTCCCACTACTAGCCCCACGCAGTTCATCCGTCCCAGGTTCCCCACATTTCCATTTCTCATCTCCACAGTAGTGTACAACTGGGACCGTGACACTTGGAGGGAGGAAGCCTTCAGGAACTAGACGAAAGTTGTATGCTTCATTGCCACCTGAGTCTCACTAGCCTGTCTCCTCCCTAGGACTCCCCTGTGCGAGAGTGTCCAATTACCCACAGGTGGGCTTAGGACCCCATTCCGCTCTCCCCGCATTCATAGTGCCATGGTTCTTGTTCTTTGATGTTTGATATCTGCTCACTTCAGCCCCCCGTGATCACACATGTTAGTATTTTTCTTCCATGTGGGCTTTGCTAGTTCTGGGCTAGATGTCCATCTATTCACCTTCAAGCCTTGGCGATCCCAGGAGTTTTATCATTTGATAGTTGGGTGCCATCAGATTTCTCTTCTCTGTCCGCGTCGGCTCCCTTCTGTCTTCCATGATCTTGTTGCGAGTGCAGGCACACAGTAATATGATTTTTGTTCTTTGATGCCTGATATCTGGGTCTTTCTACAACTAATGGTCATGCAGGCTGGTGTGCATCTTTTAAGGTGAGCTTTGTTGCTCCTGGGTCATATAAGCATTTGTTCACCCTCAAACTTTTAAGTCCTCGAATGTCACATCTTTTGATAGGCAGACCTGGTGGCGTAAGTGGTTGAGTGCGGGACTCTGGCCTGTGGGCATGGCAGTTCAAATCCAGCGGCGGTTCTCAGGAGCAGCACTAGGTAGCTCCCACAACCATCAGAGGCAGTGATGCTCCCCCCCCCACCAAAAAAAAAAGATGTGCGTTTTTAAGTGCATTTTCACACAAGTGCATTTTCTAAGCCAGTCTCTTCCAAACTACTCTTTCATGTGATGATATTGTGAGCATTGTGAAAAATGTATAGTGTGTTCACACAATGTCACTAACTGTGGTTACGTTATATAACATGGCTTCACTACTGAAATTGTTAGGAACTCTTCTATTCCCACATTTACATAGAATCACCAAAAATTATATAGCAAACATTCTCCAATTTTATTTAATCATGGAATGTGCTATATATTTTTATCCAGGCCTTCATCAACTTGGGGGGTCTTAGTATCATAGTGGTTAAGCATTGGGCTGCTCACCACAAGGCAAGCCAGTTGAAACCATGAGCTGCTCTGAGGGGGAAAGACAGGGCTTTCTATTACCATAAAGAGTTAAGGTCAATTATCAAGGGTTCATGAGAGAGGGAGGGATGGCAGGTGTGTGTGGTGGGGGACAAGGGATCAGGGAGAGTGAGAGATAGGAGATGATACCAAGTGCTCAAGTAGAAAGAAAATGATTTGAAAATTATGATGGTAGCATGTATATCAATGCACTCGACATAATGGAGGTATGTATGGATTGTGATAAGACCTGTAAGAACCCCCAATTAAATTATTTTTTAAAAAGTAAGGAATGCAAATGTAAATTTGCTTAGTCCTCAAAGTAACATCTTTCTAAACACTTCAAAGGGTCTTGGACAACAGTTACGTAATGCAATACCTTCCTTGTCCCTTGATTTCTTGACTTCTGCTTCCATGAACATTGATTGTGGATCCAAGCAAAATAAAATGAAATATTTGACTACTTCAAAAAACAAGAAGAAATTAAAATTTTAACAGGAGTTATGGTCTTGGAACATCCTGTCCTATAGTTGTTCTGATTCAATATCAACTTCATGGCAGTGAGGTGAAGTTGAGGATTTTTTTATTTGGTGTGTATTCACCTACATCAAAACTATTAATTTGTATAAGTTCCTTTGGAAAACACTAGAACACAAAGCATATAAAAAAACAAAAATTGAAAAACTAGTAAAAGAAAAATGCTAAAAGCATAAACAAAATAGGAGATAATAAAGGATTTCTAAAACTAGATATAAATTGGCTTAATAATCATATTTATGCCAAAGGTTCTCCTATTGTGTAAAACCCAAATTTTAATTTCAAAGGGAAAGTAAAATAAGACCTAAAAGTTTAATAGGAAGGAGAACAGATATATTATCTACAAAAGACAGATACAGGGAAAGGTAAAGAGGTACAGAAAGAAAGAAAAAGAAAAGGAAATCCTAGATCGACAAAATGAACACACCAAAAATAATAGAATTTAGGCAAAGTTATATAAAAATAGTAGAAGAAATCCACTACAGAGTTATTATAACCCTGAACCTACATAGACAAAGTGGACTAGATGGAAATACAGAAAAGGTATTACTATATATAAAAAACACATTGGAAACAGTATAGGTATGATGAAAAATTTAGTATATCACCATGGATCATATGACTAACATACATGATGACACTTAATATTTGAATAATATAATTAATAAGGTTATTAACATAGACATTCTCATATATCAAATATTATACTCAAGAGGGTACATTTATTTCCAAAAGTCCATCAAATGCTTATAAAAATAATCTACTACACCCAGAAAAAACATCAATGAATGTAGAAATAACACAAACAAAATTCTATGGATGCAGTATAGTGTCAAACTGTAGAAAGAATAAACCTGAAAGAAAAAATATCAGAAAGAAATTGAGAAAGATCTTAAAAACTGCAGTCAAATACTAACTATCAAAAAGAATATTTGAGGGCTGAGCCCCGGTGGCGTAGTGGTTGTGCGCGGGACTGCGGCCCACTGGGACGGAGGTTCAATTCCAGCAGTGGGGCTGGGCCTCCTACTCCCACCACCCAAGAGGAGTGATGCCCCCCCCCACCAAAAAAATAATATTTGAAAAACCTTTAATAGCAACTAAATGGACACTGCCTCAGATGGACTTTGAAACTACAACAGCAACAAAAAAGGAGAAAGAATTCCTATGCCACTGAAACCATCCAAGTCCTAAGGAAAGAGAACAAAGTTCAAGTCTCTTCATGAGGTTGCGTCACTCTGGCACATAGCCAGACATAAATAGAACAAAAAAGGAAAAGAACAGAGCCTGGATGAGTGCACGTGATTGTGCCTGCCACCATCAAGTTGACTGTGACTCATGGAGATCACGTGTACAACAGAACAAAATGCCTCCTGCTCCTACACCATACCTACACAATACTCACAACCACTGGCTTGTTTGAGTCCATGAGGAAGTCTGTTGTGCCAACCTGTTTCACCAAGGGCCTCTGATGCTCTCATTAGCCCTCACCTTCACCAAATATGATGAAGTCACTAAGTCAGAAAATGATCTGCTGTCATCCATAAGGTCTTCACAATTGCCACACGAAACTTAATACATACTATTAGGGGAGTTTTTTAAGAAAAGCAATAGGTTACTGCAAGTTAAAATCAGCAAACAGTAAGGATACAGTCATGGATCTCCTCGACCAATGGCCAAGTCTTCCTCCTTGTGGTCTTCAGTGTCTCCATCACAAGATACCTTGGGCTTTGTGTTCATGGACCAAGAAACCTGTTTCTTGGTCCCTCAGTTTCATACTTTCAGGTGAAACGAGGAGAAGGGTACCCAATAGTCGTGGTCCTGCTTCTCTGAGTCTGTGCCACAGTCTAGGCAGCCTCTTCAACTGCAGACAGAGATATTCCCCATGTTCATTCAAGGTCCTTGGGGATGTCTCTCCCCATTTATATAAAGGTGACTCATCCTGATAGCAGGTGGGGTTTGGGGAGATATGGACGAAAACTGACCATTTGTCTTGCTCAGGTTGTACATGCTTTATTTGCATGATCTTGTTAGCTCTGACTCACAGTGACCAGCAGAATGAAACCCTGCCCAATCCTCTTCCATCCTCAGTAGTTATGCTTGAGCTCATTGTTGCAATTCACTGTGTCAATTCATCTTCCTAGGGCCTTCTTCTTTTATGCTGCTCTTGAAGACATTTAGAAGACAATTACCTGAGTGACCAGATGCAAGAGATCCATATTTATCTGCATTCCAAAGAAAGATGATTCAATAGAATATGGAAATTATCAAACAATGGCATTACTAGAGCATACAAGCAAACTTTTTTTGAACATAGTTATAAAATGGTTGCAACATTACTTATCAACGATTCCAACGATAACCTCAAGCTGGATTCAGAAAAGAATGAAACCATTAAGGATATCATTGGTGCAATCAAAAGAATCTTGGCTTAAAGCAGACATTTTCTTGTGCTTTATTGACTAAGTAAAGATAATTAGCTGTGGATCATAACAAACCATGGATAACATTGAGCATAATGGGAATTCTAGAACAATCAATGAAGAGTGCATCTGAACCTGTGCATAGACCAAATGATGGTTGATCAACCAGAAAAAGAGGTCACTGAGGAGTTTAAAATCAGAAAAGGTGTGTGAGAGGTTTATATCTGCACAAATTATCTGAGAACCTGAACTACATGAAGAAGAACACTGGATTGATTGGAGGAAATCCAGTGGACAATTAGCAGTATGAAGATGATACAACTTTGCTGCCGAAGCTAAGAGAACCTGAAGCCCATACTGATAAAGATCTAGGCCTATGAGCTTCAGGATGGATTGTGTAAAAGTCAAAGTCCTTACAACTGGATCATAAGCTGATAAATAGAAGATAGATGGATGTTTTCAAGGATTTCATTTTACTTGGGTACACAGGCAAACAGTAATAAAAAACTAAATGAGTCAAATCAGCTGGAAAAAACTTTTTAAAAGTGTTAAAGGGAATGCCTTCAAATTGAGGCATGCCTAGCCAAAGAAGTCTGCAAGTGGGCCAGTGACCCTAGTGAGACCAACACAACTGAAATAATCAAAGATCTGAGATCAAAATAACAAATTTACCCAGGACAAAATACCCAGGACCGAATGCTTAACCACCTTGGCGCTAATCCTGAGTGTGACTTGGAGTAAATTTTCACTGTCAAATTTTAATTAATAATTTTGGGTTTCAAACTTTATCATACCTGGGATGTCTACTAGATTCTTGTTTGGACAGATTTAAGTGAGCAATTCCAAAGAATTATAGGTCTACAATAGAAAACAACAAATTTTATGCAAAACAATCTACCACTTCAGGTACAAAATTACTGACATTATCAGACTGCTAGGGAGGTTGCCAGACTGCCAAGAAAGAAGGGGGAATGGAAATAAAATAATAAAACCACATGAGGGACGTGAAACAAAGAGTACACTGTGGACATAGCAATCCATGAGATGAAACAAAGTGTGTATTCCTTGTTGAATAGAAAAGTGAGCTGTTCTATAAACCTTTGCCTAACTCACAATAAAAGCATAATTTTTCTAAGCAATAAATAAATAAAAATTAAATAGAAAGATAAAAAGCAAAAATGTCACTTTAAAGACTAAGTTGTGACTTACCCAAGCCGTGATATTTTCAATTGCCTCTTATGCACGTGGAAGTTGGAAACTGAATAAGGAAGATTAGAGACAAAATGTTGCACCTCAGCTATGGTTCTGGTGAAGCATAATGAACATACCGTGGATTACTGAAAGAATGACCACCTGTACCTCAGAAGAAGTATGGTCACATTGTGCTTACGGGGAAACTTGTCTCAAGTCCTCTGAGCATGGTCTCATGAGTGACTGAGCCCTGCAGAAGAACATTACGCTTGATAAAGCTGCAGGCCCACGAAGAAGAGGAAGACTCTAAACAAGATAGATGAGTTAGTACCCAGCAGAGAGTAGCTAGCACCAACACTGACTTTTAATGATTGAGAAAAACAACAGATCTGTTTAAGGATAAAAACATGTTGTAGAAAATAATCCAAATAAAAGTATTAAAAGAAAAAGAAACAACTATCGACAAGTGGGAAACTGAGAACCAAGAAGAGATTGTGTGTGGACACATTCCGTATGCTCATATTTTAAGGATTGGGGGAGGCCGAGACTCATGGAGGGAGGCCTTCATGCTAGGGGGTTGGAAATGCATAGCAGTCACATGCCCCTAAATAAAAGCTATTCCCCACAATGCCCACCACCTCCAAAAATGCTTGCATGCCCATGGTTGCTACTAGACTCTTGAAAGATAACTGCTTGAAGGCTTTTGCCTGTTTGCCATCAATAGCGATCAGGCCCTACTGCCTGTCCCATCCTAAGGAAGGTCCATCCCACTTCTGATAAGAGTCACAGATTGTTACCCTGTGGAAGAGCTGGGGACACTTAAAGTCAAGCCTGCTCAGACAGGACAAAGATTAAGCCACTTTAACTCTAGAACCCGCCCATCTTGTTATGTATGCACCTTTCTGTCACATACCCCTAGTATGTCCTAAGTACATCTTTTTCCTGTTATGTTATGTTCATAGTATGTCTCCATCCTGTTACATGTATGTATGGCTCTAATACAACCCTTTCCTGTTACTATGTGTATGATGTGGTGTGTCTGAGATTACATAAGCCTATTAAGAGACTACATGACTCTCCATTCTGGTTCTGGTCACCATGGGACAGCTGAGCACTTGCAATTCTGGCTTGTCATTTCTTTAATTTCGCCCTCAATTTCACAACTGCCCCCTAGGACAAAGTGACCAGATGTCCGCTGTTTAACAATTTAACAACTTCCTGTAGCATTTTAAAACTAAAATAAATATATTAAAACATGATTTTTGTGTTCTATGAATATTTTTATTGCTCCATATAGACCGAATTTTTAATCAAGGAACACCTCCACCCCCACCTCCGTCAGTGGTGTCCCGCTTAAAATCTGGTCGCTTGACCCTAGGACCCACTTGGGTTTGGAAGCTGGCCCCCCACAGACAATGCTAGCCATCTTTGTTTTGAGAGCCCATTTCAATATAGTGGGATACAAAAATTGGAAAAGTGGGACAAATAGTTTATGAGAAATAAAATACGACATATGCATAGATTGTGTCATCAACTTGGACATTGCAACAGATTCCAATGGAATCTTTGTGGGCTGCCAGCAGTTCCATCACTGAGTTGACAGATTGGCTGCAACAATGGGATCAAAGATAACAACAATTGTGCTGTACACAGAGTAGCTATGCTATGCGGTGGATCAACATGTGGGCACATTAAATAGAAGTAATTATAAGGCGTGGCTCTTCAGGCTAATTAAACAGTAGAATGGTTCTTTCCATTGAACCCAATAAAAGAAAGAAGGAAGAAGGGAAGGCAAGAGGAAAGAAGGAATAAAACAGGAATAAGTAAGAAAGATAGAAAAAAGAGGAGAGGGAAGGGAAGAGGAGGGAAAGGAGGGCAGGGGGTAAGGGGAAGGTGGGAAGGAAGAATGTCATATAATGGCCTATTGACCTTTGGGCACAGTGGTTACATGTTTGACTCCTAAGGTCCCGGTTATCAGTTAGAAGCCACCCATTTCTCTGTTGGAGAAGGATGAGGATTTGAACTCCCCCAAAGAATTACAGTCTCAGAAACCACAGCACAGCACTATCCTGTCCTATGGGGTTACTGTTAATCTGACTCGATTCTATGGTATGCAGTTTGGTTTTTGAGTTTGAATTGACCTTTTACGTCATATACTGGTGTGTAAATAAAGCATTGCCCCCTAAGGAATCAAGAAGCTTCTTGGGGAAAATGACTAGTTCTAGGTCTTGGGAAATGTACATGACAATATAGAATAGATGTTGTAATTTTAGAAAATAAGGAAACTAACAAGGTTTTTGGGGGTAATGTCAAATGGATTCATAAGCTAACTTAAAGAGGTTTTCACTGACTAAAAAGGAGACAATTTGAGCATAGAAAAAAAAGAAAGATGGCCCACAGAGTTAGCAGTTCAAATTCAGCAGCAGCTTTCCAGGAGCAAGGCTGGGCCTCCTACTCCCACCAAAGGGCAGTGATGCTCACAAAAAAAGAATACTATCATTGAAATACAGCTTATCATCTTAAGATTTGAAAAAAAAAGAAGAAATTAAGTATGCTAATTATACTTAAATTCATTACCTCATATTGATACTAAAGGTATTAATCACCATTTAACCATGCTGTGAATACACCTTGTTATTCTGTAAATGGAAGTTATTAAGCATTTACTCTGCCTTTTCCATTTGATGTGTAGCACTGGATAATATAGTAATGGATGAAATATATTCCAGCTACTAAACAGAAATAAAATAGGAGTATATTCACTTTGCAAGCACTACAGAGTTCTGGCGGTGCTGCAGGTTAGGATTTAGCTGCTCACTGACTGCAGGGTCAACAATTCACACCTCTTGGTTGCTCTGGAGGGGACAAGTAAGGTTCTTTCCTCCTGTAAAGATGTACAGTTTCAGAAATCCTACGTGAGGTGGCTGAGAGTCAGAATTAACTCAGTGATACCTGGCTGATTTGCTTTGGGGAAACAAGATTAGTGGATATAAATAATCATCAAGGCTAATAATGTCCAGAAAGAGAAACAGATCCTATGTGCCTTCTAATGGAAGTATACAAAAATCACTTATAAAGTATTTATGCTAAATAATTTAATTAAAAATGGAAAATATCAATACATTTTCATATTAAACTTGAATTTATTTATCACTCTGGAGATAGCTGCCAATTTGCAGGAAATGCGGAACACATTAAATTGCACTCTGAATATTTCATGGTGTCTGAATCAGCAAACTCCAAAATGAAGCACGAATGAGGGGGAGAGCAGGGTGGGGACTCACGGCTTACTCATGGGCAATTGGGCACCCCCTTACAGAGAAGTTGTGGGAACGAGAAGGGCCAGTCGGGGGTGCAGCGAAGTAGTAAGGAAACAAACAACTTTTCCCTCATTCTTGAATGCTTCCTCTCCCCAACTATCATGATCCTTATTCTATCCTACAAACTCAGCTGGACTGGAAGAGGTACACTGGTGCAGATGGGAAGTGGAAGGACAGATGAACTCCTCAGGACAGTAGTGAGCGTGGAGCTACTGTATGGGTGGAGGGAAGGTGAGGTAGAGAGGGGGAGCCAGTCACAAGGACCTACACAACCTCCTATCTGCAGTTCAGACATCAGAGGAGTGGGCGAGGGGGATATCAGCCAACATAAGATATGACAAAATAATAATTTATAAAATAATGAGAGGTGGTAGGGCTGGGGGTAGTGGGAAGGGGAAGGGATGGGAATCAAGGACTCAAGTGTGAAAGCAGAGATTTGGAGAATGATGACAACAGCAGGCAGGTGAAGGGGTTTGGCACAGTATATGTATGGCACAGTATGTATGTATGTATTGTGATAAGTGATGTATGGGCCCCCACTAAAATGATTTTAAAAAAGAAAGAAGAGTCTATGGGACAAAAAAAATATGATAGCTGCAATAAAAATGTTCAAGAGAAAGAAAAACAGATAGTGTTTGCTTCTGCAGCATATACACTAAAATTGGAATGATACAGAGATTAGTATGGCCCCTCCGCAAGGATGACACACAAATTCGTAATGCATTCCATATTTTTAAATAAAACAGTAAACTCTGGAAAAAAAAGAAAAATAGGTAGACATATAGTCACAAGAACCATATCAACCTAAGGGGATGTTTTGACTTTAGTTATAACTTAAATTCAAGCCAACTTAGTTTCCTTGAAAAATGCATCAAACAATGGAAAAAATAGGAACACAACAAAATATTTGAGAGATGTAGGAATAATTGTTCATTAGTATGATGATTATGTTTTAATAAATTCTCCTTTCTTAGAGATAAATGTTGAAATATTTATAAATGAAATGATAATTGATGCCTGGGAGTTCCTTAAGGTTATCCAGAGGCTGGAAAAGTGAGTATAAATAAATAAAAAAGGATTTATAATGTATTAATAAATTTTTCTATAGAACAATAATATATCTGTATTAGCTCCCAATAAAATGGTCTTGGGAAAAATAATTTCTCAAGCTGGGTAACTGATACATTGATTTCAGGATACTCTTCTGTTTATCTTTCTATATGTTTGATGTTTACTATGATAAAAGATTATGAAAATTTTAAAATAATTCAAATTCCTCAGACCTTATTCTCTAGATGCATAATGTTGTAATGCCAATGTGCTTATTTACTTTTTACCCATATGCTGCGATTGTATTGAAGCATGCGTTATTTTTTTTTTGGTAGAAAAACATTTCTTAAAATAATTTTGAAACTTTCTTAGCACAAAGAGTAAAGAATAAAATCTTGCCAACCCTGTGTACCATGAACAGTTGATAACAGTGTTTACATTAGTGATTACAATTTGGGCTTTCAAGTAAATGAACTAAAGAATAAATTTTGAGAGCCCATCTTTTTATATGGGCCTCTAACTGCATAAGTAGTAATACATAAGTACATCAGCAATAATAGCTAGAAATGATAATGGATTCACATAGATCAATGAACATTTATAAATAATAAAGATAATGTAAATCAGAAAAGCAGGAAAGTTCAAGGGTAATTTCTTGAGATATATAATGCACCATCTATTTGCTGTCATGGTTGGGAATTAACAATAACTAAAGGAGTGTTTATCCTTCATTTGCAATTTTAAAAACTGAGGTCAATGACTTCTTTATGTATTGATCTTGCCTTGGTTCTTTGGTGAAACAGTTTGAGAAGTTTCCTTCCTAATCCCATAGGAAGTACCTTCTATCCCAGAGAGGTAGTTACTTTTGTCCAGATGGATTGACATCTCCTGGGCAAGGTGTAAACACTTGGTTTGATACTTTGTGTTTGGCCTTGGTCTGATGCCTGTTGTTGTTCTGTTTTGTGCACCTTACAGGAATTGATCAATAGATTGTAAACAATGAAGCCACTATGATCCAGGGAGATTGATCTAATTGTGGCCTTGCTGGAAGATCATGACTTGAAATTCACAAGGAGTTTGCTTATATAAGTAGTCAGTTCCCCAAAGGTTTTAGAAAGGTAAAAAATAGAAAAAGTAAGAGAGGTGAAAGAAGAGAGAGAGAGAGAGAGAGAGAGGAGAGAGGGAACTCCTAAATGAGCTATAACTAGTCAAGGCTATAACAAGGAAGATGATGAGAGGCCCATAAGGTATCCCAAGGCAAGGTCAATGATGATGGTTTACACTTAATGTTGGGAACTTTAGTTGGGAGAGTTGATGAAGTTGCAACACTGAAGATGAACTCGAGGAGAACTAGCTGGACAAAAGAGACTTATGAAACATACAACTTTCCTCTAGTTCTTTATTGCTCACCCCACCCCCCTATCATTACCTCAATTCTACCTTACAAATATGACTAGGCCAAGCATTTACACTGCCACAGATAAGAGCTCAAAGCAGGGAATCCAGGACAGATCGAAGCCTCAGGAGCAATAATGAGAATAGAGATACCAGGGGGGGAAGGGGAAGGTGGGGGAGAAAGTACAGTGCTCGACATGTAACACACACACACACCACCACTCCGCGCCCCCTGGCCCAGGGGCATGAATGACAGAAAAACGGGTTAAGGAGATAGTGGATGATGTAAGATATGAAAATAATAATAATGTATGATTTATCAGAGTTTCATGGGGGGTGGGGTGCAAATAAGGAGCTGATATCAAGGACTCAAGTAGAAAGAAAGTGCTTTGAAATGACAGTGGCATCATATGAACCACTGTGTTTGACACAATGGCTATATTTAAGAGCTGCAAGAACCTCCAGTAAAATGATTTTAAAAATTAGTAAAAACTATCTAACTAAATCAATAAAGATCAGAACAAATAAATACAACATATAGGATAGATTCTGTGTGATTGTAAAAGAAAGCTAAAAATTAATTTAAAAAAAAACCACATTGGGGAATTTGAACACAATTTAGCCATTAGAGGAGGTGAGGCATTACTGAAATGGAAAGGTAGAGAATGAAGGAGGAAAGTAACAACAAGTATATGCATTATGAAATCATTTTGTTATAAAAGTTACCTCAAAAGGTATCTAAAGTGTTAAAAAGGTTATCTGACTAGTGATTATAACTATTTATATCCTTATTTTTGTTTCTCTATATTTCATAATACTTATACATTTGTGATAGTGGATGGTGATTTTAAGAAAATATTACAGGGATAAAGTACTTGATTTACAAAAAAGATCCAAATAATGCAAGTTAAATATATTGAGTTGTCATTTTCTTTAAAACTATGTATCAATGTATTTTCATCTTTGATCTAAATTAGGCTGCCTTATAGCAAAGCTACAAAAGAAAATCAACAATTAAATGAAACTACATAAACATTGAAAGGTTTTTAAATTTTACAAATAATTGGGCTGAGCCCTGGTACCGTAGTGGTTGAGTGTGGGACTGCAGCCAACTGGCTTGGTGGTTCAAATCCAGCAGCAGCAAGGCTGGGCCTCCCACTCCTACCAGAGGGCAGTGATGCCTAATAAAAAAAATAATAATAAAAATAAATAAATAAGGGCTGAGCCCCAGTGGCATAGTGCTTGTGCGCGGGACTGCGGCCCACTGGGATGGAGGTTCAATTCCAGCAGTGGGGCTGGGCCTCCTACTCCCACCACCATAGAGCAGTGATGCCCCCCCCAAAAATAAATAAAATAAATAAATAAATAAAAATAATTGAGTGACAGGATAAACAAGGAACAAAATTTCATCAGACAAATAACAACTTAATAGCCTTCATATATTTTTAAAAGTCATATAAATATTGCAGGGTGGAAGAAGGAGAGACTCCTGCTCCACAAATAGTATGGGAAGTCTTAGAAGTCAAGTTTTACACCAAGGACAGCTCCCAGACACAAGTGAGCCAGAAGTTTAAACAGAGCCTCTCAAATGAAGCTACAAATTTAAATACATCCAAGGGTCATATGAACCACTTACACATACTCTATGATGGCAACTGGTTTTGACTTGGTAAGCCAGAACACTGAAATGCATGCATGTGTACAAATGAGGGTTCTTTTAAAATGTCTTGTTGTTAGTCTCCTTCAAATTGTCTTCAATTCATGGCAACCTCATGTAAAACAGAAAAAAACAAACAAACACCACTGGCTGATCTTTTACCATCATCACAATTGTTGGTATGTTTGAGCTTATTATTATAACCACCGTACACTTGAGTGCCATCCAGCCTAGGAAATTTAATCCCCAGTAATATACTGGACAGCATTCTGTTGTAAATCATAGGGGTTTTATTGGCTAATTTTCAGAAGCATGCCCCCAGACCTTTAATTCCAGTCTGTCTTTGTCTAGAAAGCTCTGATAAATCCTGGCTTCCATGGGTGACCCTACTGGTAAGTGAAATACCTGTGACATAACCTCCCGCTTCACACAACACATAAGCCACCACGGCCCGACAAACTGGCAGGTGGATGAAGTGTTTAAAGATATTCTGCCTTACCTTGGCTCACTGGTCAGAATTTTATGAGTCTGTTTACATATTAAGATTGAGACGGTAATAAAAGATTAGCACTGGATAATATAGCAATGGATGAAATAGCCCAGCTAGCAAGTAAATAACAGTATGAATATATTCATTTTGTAATCCCTGAAGAGTTCTGGAGGTGCTGTGGGTTAGGATTGAGCTGCTAGCTAACTTCAAGTTGCACCTCTTGGCGGCTCTGGAGGAGAGAAGTAAGATTCTCTCTCCTGTGGAGATGAACAGTTCCAGAGCCCGATATAGGGTGGCTCTGACTCAGAATTGACTCAGTAACACTGCATTGATTTTGTTTGGGGAAATAGACTCATGAATATAAATAACCTTTAAGACTAATGATTTCCAGAAAAACAAACAAAAATACATCACATATTCTTTGGATGAGGATTGAAAGTTGCAAATTTTTACTCTTGTTTCTAATGTGCAAATGATGTTAGATGTGGGAACAAAACAGCAAAGTTGTGATTACTATTTGTGAAACATATGGATCTGGCTCCATTAGATTCATGTGCACTTTTAAAAATTGACTATTTCTGAAGCCAGCTCTGTAATTATCAGCCAATTCAGATATTGGAAATGTTGGAATGGGATTGGATAAATATTAGTTTGAGTACAACCTCCCTGGTCACCATTATCAACTGGTTTGAAAGGGACTACATTAGAAGGTGCTGGATGGAAAGGAATATGGAACAAATCTCAAAATCATAAAACACAAGGCTTACTTGTCAGATAGAGAATGATGGAATCCCCAAGACCATGACTCTTAGAAGGGGCCCTGGTGGTGTGTGTAGGGGGTGTGAGTTAGACCGTGATCCACAACCACTGAAGTTCGAAACCACCAGGCCCTCGAAGAGAAAAAAAAAAGATAAGGTTTTCAATTCCCACAAAGAGATGCAGTCTTGGTAAGCCACAAGGTGTTGCTCTAAGTTAGCACTGACATCATGACAGTGAGTTTGCTTTGGGTTCTGTTCCTGTAAAAAGTTGCAGAAACTCACAGAGTCTCAGACACGCACCGGGAGGAAGGGGTGGGGGTGTTCTGCCAGCCCAGTAAAGTCAACTCAATCACACAAGTATGGCTCCTAGTCATTATTTAGACCTGGAATGAACTCACATTGAACCAGACCTGGCTGGGTTTTCTGTCAAACAACGGATGTGTAAGAGGAACAGCACACGAGTATCATACAGACCCTTTAACATAACAATTTGATAGCAAAGGGGGGAAAATAACCCAAGAACAAAGCACATGAAGTTTAGGAAAGAGAATGGAATGGAAACAGGAAACATAAGGAAGAAGTGGCATAAATGATGTTACCTTAGGAGGCTTGAAATCACGGAGATGAAACAAAAAGTGTAGCAATTATTGAATGTAAACAGGATCATCTGCTCATTCACAATAAGTTTAAAGGAAGTATCGCTAAGTTTTGTTTTGTTAAGTTTTGTTTCTTCATTGAGCTAGGCAAATTGATACTAAAGATCCAATGGAAAAGCAATCACCCAAGAATAGTCAGGATAACACTGAAGACAAGCACTTGGGGGAGGGAAGTTACCCTTACTAGATAATAAAGCATACTGCAACTCCTCTAATTAAGAGTGTGGTAGTTGGGCAGAAATAAACAAGCAAACCAGAAGAATAGAATAGTAATAGACTCAAACTCATGTGGAAATTTAGTACATGATCTGTCTTTTGGTTCAAGTTGTGTTGGTTATCATCCCACCGCCACCCCCCACCTCCCAAGATATACTTTGTGAAAAACATTTTTCTAATAGGAAACAGGCTTCTTGGTAAGACTACAAGGAGTGTTGATTTTCAAATAAATTGGGAGAGTCACTGACCTTTGAAAGCAGCTAATGTGATTAGGCTTTTAAAACAACTTTAAGTGCAGTTATACAGATTCCAGAGAATTCCACGAAAACATGGGATGTTTGTTCTATCAAGATCATCGGGCCACTGATGAAGAGAGCATCAATTAGAACAGATTAAAAGTTGTAGAAGAATGGAGCCAGCCACAAGCCCAGGGATGAAAATGCATGCACATCCTGAGAAATCAGGAAGGATGAGGTCTAAGGCTGTAGCATGAGGGGTCAGGAGTCAGAGACCTCTAGTCAAAGTGTAGTTCAGTCTTGAAGTCCCAGTGAAGCCTCCTTCCAGTCTAGGAGAGGAGGCTCTTCCATGTATTCGTCCCTTTCCCCACACCAGACAAGGAGGGACGTCAACTTGGTGGCATAAGGAAGAAATAATTTCTAAATCGCGTTTGCTCTTAAATTCCCCAGACGCTCCCCAGTGGACTTGAGGTGCCAGTATTAGGAATCCCAAACTCTTGAACTCCTGGAGGGCCCAGAGGTTAAAGATAGAGAGAATGCCTCCTGATTGCCACGAGTCTCAAGCAGTGTCCCATAGCCTTCGTATGAAGCATGATCACCTCCCCCACTTAATTATACCCAATTTCCTCCATATTAACAGGCAGTCTGAATCAACCATAGATTCCAAAGCAAAGCTAGAGAAAAAAATCGGATTTAAAACAAAGGTGGACAGATTCGATTCGATGCTTTCTAATGACCCACGTCATCTCAGTTATGTTACTCCAAGTAGAGTGGAACAAATATTTCTATTTCTGTATTAAAAAACATCAACTGGAAGCATTTATTAAACTTTCTGGGAGGCGAGACTAAGCAAAGACTAATATGGTCTTGACATGAATCTCTCCATTATGGAAAGTGATTAACACTGCTTTGGGAGAGTCAAGGAAAGCTAATTAGGGAGAATACCAAAGATTTTCAGATCCCAAATTCCGTGAGCGACAATGCCAGGGACCTGGGTCATGCAGTTCTTGTTATGTTTTTATTTCCATTTCTAATCTGATCTGCTCTTATAGTAGCTTGATTTACAGACTGGAAATAAACATTCCATGTGCCTAGACTTACAATGATGCCAAATCTAGCCAAATCCCTCTCCCTCCCCCTATTATTAGAAAATACATGCTTGAAATAATTTTCTATTCTTGAACTCAATTGTCTTTTTAACAGGGTGAAATGAGTTTTTATTATTTATCATTTGTTCTATCCAAGTATTATTTAATTAATTTTGAAAGTTAACAAAAATTAGGCAAAACTTTCTTTTGATTTTTCTAGTTCCTTCTGGAAGAGCCCACAAGATGCAGTGGCTAAATGCTTGTCTGCTGACACAGAGGTCAGGGGTTGATTGCCAACTGTCAGTCAGCAGGAGAAAGAAGTGCCCGTCTGCTGCTTTCACTGGTATCTGCAGCCTCCGAAAGCCAGTGGAATATCCCTACCCTGTCCTGCATGGGCCCAGGAGTGGGAGCAGACCCGGGGCTATGGGTTGGTTTGGTTATGCCTTTCTTAAGTAACCTTGATTCCCTCCAAGAACTGACAGGGCAGCATAGCAACACCTTTCTGTTCTGTCACTAGACATCTCACATACACTGCTGACTTCTCTATTTACTTGCCTTTATTTCCTAGGTCAAAGAACTTTTCAGAGTTGGTTCTTTCCTCTGCTCCTTTCTTGTTAAAAAAAACAACAACAACTCCACTCTCACACCCACATTTTACTTAGGAATTTGCTTTAATCATAATTAGATTAAAGCCCCTCAAGTTCTATTCAACCAGCACTGGATGCTCAGCAAATAGTTTTCCAAAGCCTGTAATTTGCGTAGTAATGCAATCAGCTCATTTCTGGGATTTGCAGCAATGACTACTTTTTAGTTCAGCCTTATGCCTAAAAAGCATTCTAATGGGCTCAAAATGACCATAAGTGCTATTTGTAAAGGCTTGAAATTGTGGATAATGACATTCTGCACAGGAAATCATTCTCTTGCACTAATCCCCCACACTACATCCCCCCCCCCCCCCCCCCCCCCCCCCGCCCAGGCTTTGCATCACTCCGGCAGAATTGTATATCTCTGCGGAGTCACTCCTGAGGAACTTCAGTCAAAGTCTTTGGAACTGTGAGATACTTGACACAATCTCCTCAGCTATGGTGACAAGAAAGAGGGGTCTGTTTGCTGAACCATTTGGAGTCAATTGGCCAGAGTGGCTTCTTCACCCTCCATTTAACTTTGGCTGCAAAAAGCAAAACTGCATCCCTACCTAGAACTCATAGGAATCTTCAGCTTGAAGTTACCGTTCAGATGAATGAAGCAATCAGATTACATTATTAAAATACATTAATCAAGTACTCCTACAACAGTCAACATAACCGAGGTCATAGATTTACGCAGTCTTCTGGGTGATTTAAGTGAGGCCCCTTTTGCATTCAAAACGCTCATAGGTGAGACACAGACAATCCAGGGTGGAAAGATCAGAGTACTTGTGTCCCCACCAATCACAGAGAGTGGGTCTCCCATATGCTGCCTTGGACCAATGCATTCAAACAAGGTCCAGTCAATGTCCAGGGGAGAGTGCCATTTTTTAAAAAAGTAAATATATAAATGAATAAGCAAAGAGAGTCTGTGTTTGGGGGCCATGTAAGAAGAGTTGACTGGAAGCCAGCCAAAACTAGCTAGCTCATTTCACCGGTCGATTTGAGAGTTGAACCGCAAGCCTTAAGTATTTATGCAGGCATGAAACAAACGCATTGTCCTCATTTACCTTCCCATACAGAGACTTAATTCCCCAATTACTCTCGATCCTTTTCAAGGTGGAGATTAAAGCCTACAAATAACTCTAGCAACTAGTTAATTAGCTGATTAGAAAGTAGGGGGATTCTAATTTTTTTAACTAATTTAAAAGGATAAAGAGATCCTTTTTAAGCCTTCTGACTAGTGAGCTGAAGTGTTGGGCTTTTTTTTTTTTTTTGTCTGTTCCCAGATCATGGTGCAATGCTCTATTCACAGTGGCTGGTTCTGGCCAGATTTGCTTCTAAGAATTCCAGTCTCTTCTTCAAGGGTTCAACAATACCAAAGATGAATCATTAGGTTAGGGGTGACAGTGGATGATAATGAAAGTAACTGTGGTATTGATGTTGCTTGTTTCCATCAAGTGAGTTCTGAATCAGGGGACCCCATTAACCACAGATCAATACAATGACTCGTCATGTACTTTTTCATGATTCAAGGTGTGTGAAGTTCATTGTTTTAGCCTTTCTGAAATTTGAGTGTCTTCCCACCTATGGACTCATCTTTCAGTGTTACATCACAAAGCATGCTATTGCAATCTATAAGGCTTTCACTGGATGATTTTCAGAAGAGCACAAAACCTTTCTTCTTAGTCTGTTCTAGTCTGGGAATACCACTGAAACCTTCTCACCATGTTAGTGTTTGAAACACTGATGGTGTACTCATCACAGCAACACACAATAAACAATACCACTGAAATCTTCTCACCATGCTAGTGTTTGAAACACCGATGTGTCCAACGTCACAGCAACACACAAAAAACAAAACCAACTCACTGCCATTGAGTGATGCTGATACATAGTGGCCTTAAAGGAAAGGGTAGAACTGTCCTATGAATTTCTGAGACTGCAGCTCTAAACTAGAGTAGAAATCCCTATCTCCTTTTTCCACAGAGAGGCTGGTGGTTTTGAACTGTTGATTTCAACCTACTTGCGTTAGGCCAGGTTGGCTAGAGAAACAGATCCAGAGATATTCACATATGTGTAAGGAAGAGTTTTATATCAAGAAGTAACTATCTATTCTAGAAAACATCCCAAATCATTCCAGATCAAGTCCATAAGTCTGATACTAGTCCATAAATCCTTCTTCAGAGTCATGCAGCCACATGTAATGATGCAGAATGCAGAAAGTTCACAGAGAGGAAGGTCCAAAGGTTTGTGGATCCAGTGGCTATGGATGCATCTCCAGGGATTTGTCAGCAATCCAGTAGAAAGGTTAAGGTAGTGAGGTGGGGGAGGATTTTTGGATTACTGAGGTTCTTCTTATGAGGGAGCTACACCCATGAGGAGACACCATCAGGCTGTGTCACCTGATTGACAGGCTGAATACCACTGCTGAATTTTTATCTCTCTTCAAGTTGACATGAATTTTTAGTAGCCTACTGCTACATCACCAGGGCACCAGCAGCACACAGGATACCAAACGCAAAACAAGACACACCGATGGATGACAAGAGCTTATAGGATACTTTAGTCTAACTTGACTCATCATTTATATCATCCTCTAGTTTTGTTTTCAAGGTTGACTTTGTATAAACCATAGCTCCTTTCCTTTCCCATGACTACTTTCTAGATGGTTTTGAAGCTGGATACATTTTAAGTAAGTCATTAGTTTTCCAAAATATTTGATCCTCTTTCTCCTCCAAGGACACTTAAGATGATTGTACATCTCTGCATTTTGAACTCGGATAAAATGTGGCTTGAACTAGCACTATAGCCTGTCTATAGAACTTGGTTTGGTCAAAGCAGTGGATGTGGATATAATAGAATCACTGCCATGTACAAGCCTGAGAATGCTATGTGTAGGCTATCATGTTTCCATTCCCACCCCCACTCACTCCTCATTTCCTCCTAGTACTTTCCACACATGGCCATTGTTCTTTTTGCTGGGGCCCAATGTGAAAGAGGCAAGAGGTAACTTGTCACTTGCTGCATGAAGGAGAATTACCTTTTATTGTTTTAAGTCCCTGAGGTTTGGAGTTATTTGTTTCTGTTGTATAGCAGTCCACCATGAATTGCAAATGTAGTTATCTGATTCGGTCACCAGCAATTCAATGAATAGCTATCAAAAATGTTGATGCATGCATAAGTATCATTCAATATTTGCCTTTTAACATTAGTTTTGGGGGATTCACACAGTTTGGAGCATATGAAAAAGAAAGCCCTATTCTAGGGAATAATAGTTTTTAAAAAAGGCCAGATGAACCCATATGCTTTTGAGAGATAGTATTGTGATTTCATATACCAAATGCCCATATAAAGAGCCTGGTTTCAGAAGTTGTTATAATAAAACACAATGTTCAGAGTTGACTTACATGTGTCTTACAATGCAACATTATAGTCTAGTTTGCTTTTGGTGATGCTTGTGCAAAGCTTTATTCTCCATTTGTGGACATCTAGTCTCTCCTCTAGTGAATTATTACATCTATATTCTCATAGGAATAGACCCCACATATTGTTTCCAACTGAGATTTCAGCTGAGGCTCCCAGAGAGAACATCTTATCTTTGAAGCAGGGTCAGCGCATTGAGTCTTGAGATGTTGGGAAAGGATACTTGTAGATTGCAGTGTTTTCTACTCTATCAACCTTTAGAGAGCATGACAGCAAAAGAAAACTATTGGTTGTACTTTGGAGTTGGTGTTCTTTTGTGTGGAGTCCTTGGATAGCACAGGAGTTTAATGCGCCTGGCCCCTAAATAAAGGATGACAGTTCCAGTCCATATAGCAGCACCTTGGAAGAAAGACTCTACAATCTACTTTTGGAAAGTTGGCCTTGAAGATCCTATGGCGTGACATGCTACTCCAACAGAGAGAAGGTTATCAATTACGAGTTAAAATGGATTCATGAGCACAAGAGATGTGTTGCTTATTGTATACTCAGCTGGCTCATGCTCAAAACCACACAGAGCTGTTGGCTCACTGCCTCTTGACAGCTAGAGTTTACAGTTTGAAATAAGAGCCCAACCATTGAAAATGTATGGAGGGCAAGATAAAACTATGACACCATTCCAGGGAGGTCAACTAATGTCCTGTAAATCAACTAGAACTAGAAAGAGGCACACAGAAAAATAAAGTGAGATTGTGAATGGCCTATGCCTTCATTTTAAAACACTCTTACTATTGTTAAAATATCTTAATAACATAAAGCAGACAATTTATAAATCATGGGAGAAGCAACAGTTTAGTTGAACTTGTCAATTTTCCCTCTATGAAATGATCCCTGTGGCTTGGCCTAGGATTACAGTCTGTCTCTGTCTGTTCAATCCTCCCTATTTCCCAAGCCCTTTTAGGACACTGGAATTCTGAAGGCTAGCTCACATAAACTCATTGATTAAGGATATGAGCATTGGAGTGGATCTCCTAATCTGGTTAGTCCTTCAAGTTCATTGGAAGCAGCTAGTGCTTGCCACATCAGGCTCAGAACACACAGCATCTCTTCCAACAACTTTGCAACATGCCCATCAGAATGCACACTTAGAGTAATGAATGTGCATCATTAATACGCTGGGCATGTTCCATGGCTGTAAAATATCCCAAGGGGGGAAAGTCATCACTGAGGACAGGCATGTTTTATAGCTGGTGCTGATTTACAGGCTGGTAAATCCAGTCTTCAGTTGTCCTTGAAGATGAGAAGTAGCAAGAACACGGTGTTAAATTACCCAGATGGTGTTTTGATCTTTTTGGACATGGGGGTGGGGAGTACAAAGGCAGAAGTGCCTCTTTCCTTTTTGGGGTTCTAGCATTGCTCAGAGATCTTAATTTTTAGTGTCTTGGCAGGTGTGGAATTTTCCAATAAGTACAAATCCAAGAAGGGATAATGAGGACCAACATGGGAGATAAAAGAATCATGGGACTAGCTGGAGACAGGAAAAAGGTATCACACTTGTGAACAATGTATAAAGAAATTATTTTAAAAGGGTAGTATGAAATTGAAAATGTAACATGAAATGCCTTAATGTATAAAATTACAGAAGACATAAGTAGAAGATATGTCCTGATATTTGCTTGATAACCTTAAGAAGAAACATCTGGGCTTTATTTTGGTAGCAGGGAAAGTTAGGAGCAGCAAAAACTTGAGTCTAATAGGCTAGAAGCAGTCAGCATATAATAAGGAGGTCGAATTCGGGGAAAGTACTCATGAGTTCACCTGGTATATAAGTCATTCACCACTACCACCCTCCCCCTTTAATTTAAGCTCTTAACTTAGTATGAGAATCAATGGATGACTGGAATAGATCAAGTTGGTGGAAAGACAGGGAAAATGAAAAGGATACTCCCAGATATCAAAGGACTAGATTTTCTTTGTGTGTGTGGGGGGGGGGGCGCATCACTGCCCTCTGGTGGGAGTAGGAGGCCCAGCCTTGCTCCTGGAGAGTTGTTGCTGGATATGACCTGCCAACCCTGTGGGCCGCAGTCCCACACTCAACCACTACGCCACTGGGGCTCACCTTGGACTAGATTTTCTAATGAAAAGGAGAACTAATATTTAATGATCACTTAATTTTTACCTTATCTTGGGCAAATGATAAGTCCAGACAAGCTCAAATCTGTGAATTAGATGTTAAACTGAAAGTTCCTTCTGAATCATGCAGCAGCCAGGGCTGATGGACCAGGAAACGGAAAGACAACACAAAAAAACCCAGAGACTTGTGGGAAAAAATCGAGCCCATCACTGACTGAACCAGATGGATTCAAAGTTAGCAGGCTCTAATGGCTTCTAGGGTTGGCAGTGACTGAGGCTGGCCACTGATAGCTCCCAAGGTCAACATTCAACATGGCGGGTTATTAGTTCAAGAACCAGAGATCAGTAAGTGGAATAAATATTAAAGTACTAGAGGATGATTTTATATTCCATGCTATACCACACTCTGCATTTATCATCCCTTATGTATGGTCTTTATGGGCAAGACTGTCCAATTATTTTACAGGTGGGTTTTGAGTCTCCACTAAATGCTTCACATTGATTTGGTTGCTTGCTTTTGAACTTCTGAGTTCTCTTTCTGTCAACACCTCATGATCACACAGGCTGGTGTGCTTCTTTCATTTGGTCTTTGTTGCTTCTATGCTAGATGGCTGATTGTTTATACAAACCTTAAGACACCAGATGTTATATCTTTGAATAGCCAGATATCATCAGCTTTCTTCACCACATTTGCTTATGCACCCATTTTGTCTTCAGTGATCATGTCGGGAAGGTTATATATCCTACAATGCTACATTATTGGAACAAACCATTCTTGTGCTTAGGTAAGATTTAAGTAGAGGCCCAAAGTCCATTTTTTCCCCGTATTTACACACACACACACACACACACATATACATATATAAGCCAATACACCTGTATATATATATATTTACATATACATGTCTATATTTTTCCTTTCTTCCTTTTTCTTTTTCCTCCTTCTCCACTATCATGTTTACCCATCATTTACCTCTTAGTAATTCCTCTCAGATACAATTCAATTGACAAACATGGCCAGAAATGCTGGCTTTGCCTTATTAATCTTGTTAGATTTGCATATGTTGATTTGCATAATTAAGATCATTCGATACATGAAAGGCACCATAGCTAACTCTTCAGAAATAGTAAAGGGACTAATGGTTCTCTGAGAATATGGAAGAGTGGAGAGGATGGGAGGAGGTGCAGTAACTCCCACTCAAGGGGAGCAAACAATGTAAATACATATTTTGGATGGTGTAATCTAGGGCAATAGAGATGATGATGATAATCATAGTAAGGGTTTTGGGGGTATAGGTGTGGGAGGGAGGTGATAACGGGGAGTTGATATCAAAGAGCTCAAGAAGAAAGACGATGTTTTGAAACTGATTGAGGTAGTAGTGTATAATATTGCTTGATGTGATTAGCAGTGAAATGCCATGATATCTGTAAGGGCTACCAATGAAATATTTAGGAATAATTAAAACCAAAACAAAACCAGATATCAGTGCTACATATTTCAACTAACAAGGAAAGCAAAGTTCTCCATAGCATGTAGGGTTGATAGGGACTAAGGCTGGTCACAGATTGCTCCCGAGGTCAAAATATCAAGTAGATACCATTAGGTCACCATCTCAAGGAGATACCATTAGGAAAATAACCTGAGTAACTGCTTGACTCAAAGTATATCTGACCATGGAGTTCATTATGTTATGCTGATCCATCTTGTAGAGGAGACCTCAACTGACAAACCACTGAGAATATTGGGAAAGCCGAGTTGACACAAAACCTACCACGGAAAGTTCTGTAGATCACAACAGTCTGATTTTTAAACTATCATGGGGACCACAAAGGGCCAGTGATTTGTTCCATTTGCATAGTGTCACCAGTGTTTTCATTGTTAGGGAATCAAATTCATGGCAGTATATAGCAACAACCAGGTAAAGCATATGATGGAATGTAGAACGATGATTCCTATGCCTAACAAAAACACAAAACATGTTCTAGACATGATTACTGTATTTTAATTCTATGTTTACCAAATTTCTAACAACCCTATAAAATTGCTTATTGTACTTATGAGGATAAGTCAAAAAGTATTACTGGTGATCTAGACCATGCAGGCACATGTTAATTTCAAACAAAACTCGTTTAAATATGTCTTTGCCATCAGTGATTTGCTGAAGACATGTTCTTTCATAAAATTGAAAACAATTGTATGAGGGATCTTTAAGAAGAGAGATCCAATCAAAATAGTGGCTTTTGAAAGGATCTATTGCACAAAGAGTTCAGCTCAGAAGGTTATTGTGACAGACATGTGCTTATGTTAATTTCATGATTGAGATGTAGGGGTGGAGTCTAGCCTGTTTATCTGGAGCTAGCCATTAAGTAGCCAATGAGGCCTCTATGTGGGCATGGCTTTCTCCTGATATGTCTGGGAAATCTCGCGATATTTCCCTCATGGAGATGAGAAGCTATCTCCCTAGTTGTTGGGAGTTAGTTCTGAGAGACGATGATAAGATAAGATGGACAAGATAAGATGGCAGTGTCCGAGAAGCTGGAGTAGCCGGCAGAGAGACCATCCCGCTTTGCCCTGATGGAGCCAGACCTCTGAAGCTGGGGCGGCCACATGGAGACCTCTGCCAGTGATGAGTTGCTTCTGCTGTTGATGAACCAGCCTGAGCCCTGGAAGCAAGGAGCCATGTGGAGACCCCTGCCAGCGCCGGGATTCTGCACCCACTGACCTGTGACTTTGTGAGTTGGAAGGAGACTTTATGGACTGATTTTGAGCATATGTGCTAATATCGGGCTTATGATTTTGTACTGGACTGGGTTCAATGTCCTGTTCTTCTTCTATATAAACCTTTTCCTTATATCTATATGTGTGTCTATGAAATTTTTTCCTGTAGTCTACCCGGACTGATACAGTTATGCTGACTGTATTTTGAGGACTCCAAAAGGGTAATCTAAATAGATTTTCTTGAAAGGCACAAGAGAATTATGGAACTTATTATAAAGAATTTGCAAGAAAATGAAGCATGGCACTGCTGATAAAAACAAACTTGTGCTGAGGATTTTTTTTTTTTAACATCATGCACTTGTTCATCATTTTAGGATAATAAGAGCTTTTCAACACAAATTTCTTTGGGAATCCTTATCCCATCCATCCAAAAGCCCTGATACTGCCCCTTCAAGTTATGTTTGTCTCCAAACTCAAAGAACATTCCATAAAGAGTTAAAGTCCCATGAAGACTTACATCCCATACAGAGTCCAAGTACTCCTGGGAGCAGTTCTGCCCTTCAGGTCTCTATGAGTTGATGTTAACTCCATGAGAATGAGTGAAAATACTGAAACTGCCACTTTGATGTGTTAACCAAAGAAAAAATGATTCTTCAAAGAAGAATTGACATTCTTAGGTGTCGTTAGGTTGGTTCAGACTTGTAGTGGTCCTCTGTACAACAGAACAAAGCACTACCTGGTCCTAAACCATCTTCACAATTGTCACGTTTGAGCCCAGCATGCAGCCACTGTGTCAACCCATCTCCTTGAGAGTTGTCCTCTTTTCATTGTCCCTCTACTTTACCAAGCATGATGAGTTTCTCCAGGGACTGCTTTTTTCTAAGAACATGTCCACAAAACCAAGTTTCACTATCCTCACTTTCAAGGATCTCTCTGTCTATCCATTTACAAAGACAAATTTGGTCATTCTTCTGACTTCCCGCGTTCAAATGCACCCATTCTTCCATCTTCCTTACTTCTTATCCAGCTTTCACATGCACATGACGCATTTTGAAATGCCACAGCTTGGGTCAGACACATCTCAGTACCCAAAGTGACATTCTTGTTCTTCATCTCATGAGGAGGTCTGGTGGGGAGCGATCGAAACACCACCATCAGGTGTGTATACATCTGTGCTGAGAAACAATAGCTTCACAATTTGTTGTTTTTATTTAATAAAGGTTTCCATGTTTTTGTTGCAATCATTTCTGATTTACCCCCCTACTTTACAGAGGAAGAAAGTGGACATTGAGTTCAAATG
>PVJH01016999.1:0-48892 GCA_004026705.1 Nesogale talazaci
AAAAACGAAATTAAAATATAATGAAAAGTTCCCAACATTTTTTAAGTTCCCTCTTATGTTAACCTCAAGTGTCAAGTATAATATAGAACTAGTTCTATTAATTCAGGATGGGAATCTCCACATATACTCGAGTATAAGCCAACCCAAGTATCAGCCAAGGCATCTAATTTACCACAAAACTGCATTAAAAATGTGTTGCAAAACTCAGCTTATATGTGTGTATATATGGTAAGTCAAATTTTGTTAGATTGATCAAAATACAGGTACTCTTTTCTTTTCTATTTTTTCTAAAATTAAAGAGCAAGCTTACTGGGCTGAGCCCTGGTGGCGTAAGTGATTGAGTGCAAGTGGTTGAGTGCGAGACTGCAGCTCGCGGGTTTGGTGGTTCACATCCAGCGGCAGCTCTCAGGAGCAGCGCTGACAGTGGCGCGCACACACACACACACACAAAGAGCAAGCTTACTAAAGAGAAAAAAAATAAAGAAAAACAAAGAAGCAAAAAGAAGAATGACCTGACCAGATGGAGAGAGACCAAGTCCTATTCAGGGGCCATTCCCCAGAGAGAGGTCAATACAAGTACTCTTCAGTATTTTTGTTTTCTTTCTTTTTTTAAGCATGAAATTTTAAAGCACCTCAGGAATTTGAACAAAAATGATTATTGTTTTAAGGATCCAAGGAATCCATTCAAATCCTTAACACCTGACCTAAATTGAGTGATAGTCTCTGAAGACCCAAACATGAATAGTCATTGTAACATAAGCACTTACCTCGTCATACATGAACTGCAGCGTGAGCGCGGACTTCCCCACGCCACCACTGCCCACCATGATGACTTTGTGTAAGGCCAAAGAATTCTGACCCTTCGGCTTATTTGCAGCCATCGTTTTGTTGCAGAGTTTTCACCAAAGGTTGAAGGAGAATCTATGAAGAAGAAAAGAATTAAGTACGCCTTTGTGTAATCTCTTCCGGAATTCCAGAAAGTGACAAGATGTCCGGAGGATTCAAGAAAGTAGTTATTACTCTGCTGTGATTTTTAAACAAATGGCAAATGAAGGACACTCACTCAAAGGGGAAAAAAACCCATTTATCAGGGAACACCAAGGCAATAACACAAGCATGTGATCCAAGGGTATTTTTCTTAGAATAGGTGGTTTTTGGTAATGAGCTATGTCTACAAGTTAAAAAGCTATGTCTAAATGCTTTTGGTGCAACCACATGCTGACAGGATGCATTGAAATATAATCACAGAGATTTTGAAAACACAGTAACAGATCACTTTCTTGTTTTTGAACTTTTTGTTGTGGTTTAGGTGAAAGTTTACAGACCAAATTAGTTTTCCATTCAATGTTGCGATAATTCACATTTTGTTGTGTGACACTGGTTGCAAACCCCACCATGCAGCCAGCAACTCCCATTCTACTTCCTCTCTCTGGTCTCCTTTCCCATTCTTTCTTGCCCCTTCTCATTTTATGTTCATATTAACTTCTAGGTATTAAATAAAGAGATCATTCTCCTAATTTCAGTAGGAAAAAAACCTGACATAACCCTCATTAGGCCCAACCTATGCTGAACAACTGCAATTAATTAACATCTATACCTTAATCCTATCAAATATGAAAGTTTGTAATCCCCAGCTATGAAAGTCCCCAGCCACTTCATGCCTTTATATTCCCCATTTGGGGTATCCAATTTCTATACTATCCAATTGCATCAACCCAGTGCTCTCAGGAGACAAGCATAATCTTTGACTTAAGGATCTTCATTCCAGTTGGAACCCTGTGAAGTCTGCATCCATAAACAAAGTCAAATCAGGACAGGCCATCCATAAAGTCAGCACAATATGCACCAGTTCACAGGCTCAGAAATCTTGTCTTCATCTGGTCGCGTTCTGGTCATCTCCATGTGGACTGCCTCAGTTAGACTCACCAGGGTGCCCACTGGTTTCCTTGCCTTAGGCCATGGTCCCATGACCAACTGTCAACAAGCCTAGCCCCCTTGTCCTACCTAGGTCATGAATTTTAGACCAGTCAACCTGCTCTTGTCTTCTCCTCTGGTTCCTGTAATCCAGGTCCATGGGTGGCAGTGGCCAGACTCAACTCGTCTCTCTATTGCTGCTTTTCTCTCACTTCCACTCAGTAAGTGGATCCAGGTAGTTATCTAGCACGAATTTCAGGCTGCCAAAGGCTCCCTTTAATGTTCACTCCTAGAGTTTTCTTCATGGTTTCAGATTTTTTTCAGCTTCTGACAAAAAACCCACTAGTTCAAAATTTAAAATTCAAAGAGTTCCTTTTTTCTTCAATCTGTCAACAATTCCCCAGGCAGATCTCTTGAAATGCAAATGTATAAAGCACTCCAAAGCTTTGGAGTGGGGCTTATTTGGAGTGGGTGGGGCTTATTTTTTCAGAGTCTTCTTTGTAGGCTTGTCATACATACACCATTTAAAGATTCAAGGCAAGCAGGATCACAAACTATTTTCATACTTTCCGACAATCATTTATATCAACAAAATAAGCAGAAGAAATCAATACAAACAAAGTAGAATAAGATATTAATCTTGGGCCGAGCCCTGGTGGTGTAGTGGTTGTGCCCGGGACTGAGGCTCACTGGGATGGAGGTTCAATTCCAGCAGTGGCTCCACAGGAGCAAAGGCTGGGCCTCCTACTCCCACCACCAGAGGGCAGTGATGCCCTAAACAAAACAAAACAAAAGAACAAACAAAAAATATTAATCTCAATTCTTAAAACAGTAAAATTCAATCCATATTTTGCTTATCTTAATCCTTATCTAAACTATCCTATTGATATAAAATATGGGATTAGGTTTCTGAGAGCATCAAGCCAGAGCCAGGCTTTCTGTCAGTCTTTTCGATTTTCTGTCAGCCATTTTTACTCAGCAGCTCTGAGAATTCCTGGGGGCGATTCACACTTATCACAATCATTTTCACCCTTTCAGATAGGATTACCGAAGAAAATTTCTAGGAATCAAAACTTTGAATTTCCACCTTCTTTCCTAAAATAGTTGAGTAAACAGTGTGGCTTTATCTGACCTTTGGCTAGCCAAAGAAAAACTACCATGAAGCAGAGGTCAAATAAACACTCTCCATCTTTATGATTTGTTTCCCTAGTACCCTACTCCCAAGGTACCATAATGTGTTAGTCTGTGTTGATTACAGAAACAAATTCATAGACACTAACATGTGTATAAGAAAGATATTTAAGTACAAAAGCAATTGAATTTGAGAAAATATCCTAGCCCAGTCCAGATAGAGTCCATAAGTCTGACATTAGCTGATATATCTGATACCAATCAATAAATTCCTCGTCAGACTCACAAAACACATGCCATAACGCCGAAGATCACAGGCCAGTGGGTGGGAAGTCTTGTGGTTCCTGTGGTAGTAGAGGCATCTCAGTGATGGCAGGAGTCTCTATGTGGCTCCTCCAGCTCAGGGCACTAGCATAGCTTCATGTGTCCTGTTAGCTGCAATGTCTCCTAGGAAGAGAGTCTGTGTCCTGCTTCCAGTGAGCTATATGTCTCCTTAGCACCTCTGAATGAGGTCATCAAGCTGTGATCTGATCGACAGGCTAAACTCCACCCCTTCACTTGTAAGTCTCAAATTGACATTAGAATATATAATTACCACAGTAGACATCAATAAAAGGGGCAAAAAAACCCAAAAACAAACCAACCCAACTCTTGAAAATACACAAACATTGAAATAAAATAACCACTATTATACTACCAATGAGTCAAGGAAGGAATTAAAAAGGAAAAAAAAACTCGGGATTTCTTAGAGTCAAAGTATAACACACCAAAACTTATGGGATGCAACAAAGAAGGAGAGGGTATCTCTAGCTTGTGATTATAATTACTAAATGTGTCTAAATAAGTTGAATTTACAACAGGTATGTTTCTTATCTAATATTAATTCTGTGTATATCACTACATAATATACTTTTTTCCTCAGCAGTTTTATTGGCATATAATGCACATATCACACAATTCAATAGTCCAATCATTATCACAAAGAGTTGTACAATCATCACAACAATCAGTTTTACAACATTTTTTTCATTCTTGTACTCATCAATATTAGCTCTCCATTTCTCCCCAACCTCTCTGCCACCCCCCCAAGGAACCATTAATCCAGTTACTATCTCTATAGATTTATCTACCCTGGATTTCACATAGCAAATCAAACTCATTACCAAGAAGTCGATGTCAACTATCTACAGAAAAGCATGAAAAACAAAACAAAAAACTAACAATAACAAAGTAAAACAGATAAAAACCTTAATCAAAAAGAAAGCAGAAAATATTAAAAACCTGAACAAATTTAAATGGACCATAAAGGAGATCAAATGATAAATTTTAAGCTGCATCTACAAAAATTCACTTTCCAATGTATTCTGCATGAGTCATTAAACAAACACTTGCAGATACACTAAAACATTTTAAATATAATCCAGTAGGAGCCCGGGTGGTGTAGTGGTTACAAGTTGGCCTGCTAACTGCTAGGTCTGCAGTTCAAAACCACCAGAGGCCAGGGCTTTCTACTCCTGTAAACAGCTAAAGTCTTGGAAACTCCAGGGACTGTCCCGCCCTGTCCGTTAGGGCCTCAATGAATCAGCATCGACTGGTGAGCTATAAGTTTGGATCTGCTTTTTGGAGTGTTGTGATGCACATTGGGGAGGAGACGTGTAAGCCAGATGAACACTGCAAACTGGTGTAGGGTGGGCAGGAAAGGGCAATGCGGCTGGCAAGGGAGCCAAGAACACTCTAGCGCCAGGGACAGTTCAGTTGCAAGCAGTAGTTGCAACGGAGTAGCGGTGAGGCCAGGGGAACAGTGGCAGTGGCAGCTGTAGCCACCTCAAGGAAAGATGGGGAAGGGAGGGAAGGCAGAATGAAGAGAAGGAAAGGGGATGTGAAGTACTTGACTAATGAATGTCTGGGGCTATGATTAACCAGGCAGCAACACACCATTTATCTTTTGCATAGAACCAGTGAGCCAGGATGGAAGGGAAAACTTTATGGGGGTTGGTTGGTAACCACAGACAGGTTATGTGTAACCCACACATTCATAATGCAAAGACTACTCTAAGGACTATTTATATCAAGAAATAGCTGTATAAAAAAAGAAGAAAGATCTTAATTTCAGAGTCTATCTTGGCAATCCCAAGAACTAGAAAGAGAACAATCCATGTCTAGTCTAACAGGATAAAAGGAATACCAAACACTTGAAAAGAAATAAAATTAAAAACAGAAAAAGAACAGAATTAATAAAACCAAAATTTGAAATGATCAATAATATTGAGAAGCATTAGATAAACTGACAGAGTAAAACGATGCAAACGGGTTAGCCAGGGATGTTAAAAAGAAAAAAGTATCCAGATCAGAAAAGAAGTAAAATTACCTTAATTGGTACATGATATAATTCTACCTACAGAAAATCTTAAGAGTTTCTAAGAAAATCTTTAGAAATAACAGAATGACCTCGCAAAGCTGCAGGGTACAGGGTCAACACACAAAAATTACTTGGATTTCTAACCACCAGCTATGAGAAAGGGAAATTAGGGACACAATTACATTTACAATAGCAACTAAGAATATAAATACTCTGGAAAAAAGCTAACCAGGAATGTGAAAGACTTCTACAATGAAAACTACCAAACACTGATAAAAGAATTTAAAGAGATGTGAATAAACAGAAAGACATTGCATACTCATAGAATGAAAAACTTAGTATTGCTAAGATGTCAATAGTATGTAACCTAGAAGCGATACAGTCCCAGTCAAAAGAACAGTCTTCTTTATAGATTCAGAAAAACCAACCCTCAATTTTCTCAAAATGGAATGCAAAGAGGTCCTGAACAGTTAAAGCAATGTTGCAATAGAAGAACAAGTGAGGAAAATTCACATTACTTGAAACATGATAATTACAGCAATTAAAAGAGTCTAGTATCAGTAAAACAACATACACAAAGATTAATGGAATAAAATTTAAAGTCCAGAAATACACCTACATATTTATGATCAATTGATTTTTAGGCTATTTATTAAATGGTGCTGGGAAACTGGATTTACACATGTAGAAAAATGAAACAGAATCCTGTCTCCTACAATACATTATGCTTTAGTTCCAGGTGAATTAAGTCTAAATGTGTGAACTAAAACAATAAAACTCTTGAAACAAGAACGTGTAATACGATCATGCCCAGTTTTCAACAATGGATTATCTAATCAGTCAAAGGCAAAACAAATACATAGGAACTCATAAAAATGAAACTTTTGTTCATTGTAAGACTTTAACAGAAAAGTAAATTGATAAGCTATGGACTAACAGAATATCTTCAGAAACCATAAATCTGACACAAATATGATAACAACAAATATATACAACTCTGACAGCAAAATGACAATCTAATCATACAATAGACAAAGGCTCTGAATAGATACTTAACCCAAAAGAAGATTCAACTGGCCACCAGACACATAAAAAGGTGGTTAGCTACATCAGTCATTACAGAGATACAATCCAAAATCATCACGAGATATCATCACATTCCCAGTAGGATAGCTGGCTAGTTTTGAGCACAATTCAGTATTCTGTACTTCCAATTCTTCATGTATTTTGCACATGTTACAGGGAAATCAGTCTCTGCAAAAGGACTTCATACTTGGTAGAGCAAGAGAGTCAGCAGAAAGAGGAAGACTCAAGAAGAAGGACTGACACAGTGGCTTCAATAATAGTCTCAAAAGGTAACAATTGCAAGGACGGTGCCGGACAAGGCAGTGTTTTGATTTGTTGTACATGGAGTCATGTGATTTGGACGTGACTTGGTGGCCCCTAACAACAGTTGAAGGGTAAAAATGAAAATAAGTAACTGATGCCCATTGCTGGTGATACTATCTAATGGTACAGCCAATGTGAAAAAGTGTATCAGTCCTAAAAACCAAACTAAACTAAAACTAAATCAGTATTGTTAATCACCATCATGCCAGTTCTGACTTATAACAACACTACCCACAACAGAACACTGCTTTAGAACAAGTGTGAGGACACTTGTTGCTATGTTTAAGAATACTGCTGTAGCTACTGTGTCAATCTATCTTGCTGAGGGGTCTTCTTTATCTAATTCTCTATTTTACCAAGCAAGATGCCCTTCTCTAGAGAATGGACCCAGCAATTTCACTCCTCGGTATATACCCTGAAGATTTGACAGCAGAGATGCAAAAAGGGACCTGCACATCAATATTTGCCCAAAGGAGGAAACTATTTAAATGTCTACCAACAAAATATAAACGAAAGGTAGCACATCCATACAATGAAATACGACCCAGACAGTGTGAAAAATGTAGTGTTTACCTGCTCCATGCTATAGTGAGGATGGAGCTTTAGGATATTATGTTGAGCAAAATAATTTATTTTTTTATTTTATTTTTTGTTTTGGGCATCACTGCACTCTGGTGGGAGTGGGAGGTCCAGCCTTGCTCCTGGAGAGCTGCTGCTGGATTTGAACCGCCAAACCAGTGGGCTGCAGTCCCGCACTCAACCACTACGCCACCGGGGCTCAGCCCAAGTCAATTTATTATACAACAAAAATACAAATATTGTACAACTATACTTACACTTACTAAAAAATCCCCCAAAAGCACATATACATAGACCAAAGTTTATTAGTGATTTCAGGGCAGGAAGGAGGGGAGAAAGAAGGTAGAAGTGATGGAAAAATCTCATTAAGGGTAGCTCTGTACAGCCATTCATTGTAGTTGTTATTAAGTTACAAACCTGTAAAAAGCTGAACAGCAAAAGCTGGAATATATTAATAACAAAAACAACAAAAAGAGGAGTAGTTGCTGAGGCTGCTTATGTCCAATCATTTTGTGGAATTTGGTAGCTTTGTCTGGAGGTCTAGGGTCATGGTTTCATGGCCTGGCCCAGTTCAATTAGCCTAATAACACGTTTAGTTCTTCTGTTCTATCGCCTAGTTTTTTGAATCAAGTATTGTCAGGGTCTGAAAAGTTTGCAAGAAGTCACACAAGGCACAATAAATGGTTTCTGTTCACCTGGCACAACAAAGGAAGGAAAATTCGGACTAGGAGGAAAATATGGAATGTGTGGCCAATTGCCTTCATTAACAATGGCTTCCTGGTGGGTGAAGGGATTTGTTGGAGAGTGTAAGATATGACAAAATAATAATAATTTATAAATTATCAAGGGTTCATGAGGGAGAGGAGGAAGGGGGAAATGAGGAGCTGATACCAAAGACTCAAGTAGAAAGCAAATGTTTTGAGAATGATGAGGACAGCAGATGTACAAATATGCTTGACACATGTATGTATGTATGTATATATGTATGTATGTATTGTGATAAGAGTTGTATGAATTCCCAATAAAATGATTAAAAACAAAACAAACAAACAAAAAAACCCCAACTGCCTCCTTTGGCATTAGACCAGAACTGGATGGTACTTAACTACCATTATTGAACATTTTGCCAGTGATTTCACTCCTGATCAAATGGAAGAGAGAGAATTTCAAATTGCCATGGAATATAGATTTTCTGTGTCCATGGAGGGCAGCTGAACATAAGCAACTATTTACTCTGAGATAATCTTTAAATAAGAAACCAAATATATTCCAGAAGTATTCTTAGAATCGAACAATATTTTAGCTTAACTAGTTAAAAAAAAGGTCAACTTTATAAATTATGCTCTTTTAAGAAGTATCTACCTGTGATCAAATTAACAACAACATGAAAGCCCAAAATGGAACCTTAGAAGGGCTGTTTGTTAATGAGGGAGGTACAATGAAAAATAGGGCGAAAAACTAGAAGGATGTAATCCTTATTATTATTAAGTTACAGATGGAAAACTGCTTTGATCTATGTTCTGTGGTTTATATTCTCAATAACAACAAAGTAAATAATGTTTAGGGGAAAAAACTCTCCACAAATCTGTGGCACAAAAGTCTAGGGACACATGGAGCTGCTGCTGAGTTGAGCCAACTTGAAAACTACTGTTGGGTTTGTTTTCATGTAGACTGTGTATTTCTCAAATCCCATAAACTACTAGTGTTTTTTTTTTTTAACTCAATATTATTAACGGAGAATTATTCTACAGTTAAAGTGTTTTCCACAAGATTACATCTCAGAAATGTAAGGAGATAAATTGTCTCAAATTTGTCTCAGATAAATTGTTCATATTATACAATTACTTTGGGTACTCAAACCTATAAACTTAGTCACTTTTCTATTAGTATTTTATATTCCACATAAAGAACTGCAAAATAATTTCACTACCTTTCCTGAGTGTTTATTTTGTGAAGTGTTAGAACATGTTCTTTACTCATCCAGCAATAATACTGCTTACTAAATTTTATATAATTCATGTCATAGTTGGTTAGATTTTTCCTTCTTCTGTTCTTGCAATCCATGCCAGGGGTTCCCTCTGTTGTTGGAACAAGAGAGGTAAATAGACTCCATGCTCACGTGGCCTTTAGATGGGTTACTACGGAGTACATTAGCAAGGAACAGGTTGGCAGGCTGGTGCTTCTCCAAATATGCAAACAAGGAGAGCTTATCTGGGGAGTGCTGTGTCACTAAACTTTCTAGAAACTACCCCCAGCCTCCTTAAGCTGAGAGCACCAGGTGGGGCGAGGGGGAAGGATTTTAAGTAGATTTACAAAATTAGCAAAGGAACAAATGTGTTATTGAAGTCTTGGTATAAGTTTGGTGCATGGGTAATGGCTGTGTGGGAAGAACAGCCAATTAGTTCATTTTCTCTCTGTCTCTCTCTCTCTCTCTGTGTGTGTGTGTGTGTGTGTGTGTGTGTGTGTTGTGTTCTACTAAATCCCTTATGCTATCATCTCTCTTCTGCTGTTTCTAATTTGAGCTTGAAGTCTCTTCAGAACTCTATACCAAACCAAATTCAAGTGCCATCGAGTCAATGCCGACTCAGAATCCTGATAGAGCAGGATATAAAAATACCTGTGCATTTCTGAGACTGCAACTCTTTACACGAGTAGAAAGTCCCGTCTTTCTCCTGAGGAACGGCTGGGGGTTTGAACTGCTGGCCTAGCATTTAGCAGCCCATTACATAACCAGTACACTACCGGGGCGGATTCAGAACTCTACAGGGAAGAAGTACTTCCACCCACAGCCTTCCCTCATGAGTATGCTGTGCTGGGGCTTCCTTCACCCTAGTTTATCCATCAGTGCCATCTGTTTTCTGGATTCTAGAATCTGGAAAGTGTCTATTTTGCTGATGGTCACGCCATCTGTTCCCGTTATTAGTACTATTAACAGATTTTCATATTTCTTTCTGGACATTTCCCTCAGTTATTTCATTGGCATTTGGGGATACAAAGAAGTTAAGACACATAAAGTATCCTATTGTCTTTTACATAACTAAGTTGAATTGTTTTGGAGCCAAAACATGTTTCAAATTAGAAACTGGGGGGAGGAAGAGAGAATGGAGCATATCCAAGCCCACCAATCGTTGAGAACAATATCCCTACTCAGAGCAGCCACTGCACAGAAAGAACCATATGGCCAGCTCCGTTAAGAGACACAACTGACCCAGAGCCCTACAGGGAACAACACTGGAGACAGGGAGGGAGTGGCGCCTGATCTTCCGAGGCAAAACACTAAGGGCATGCAACAGAACAGCAAGGGAAACAGAGCAATGAAATGCCCAGGGAACACCAAGACTCTGGGGGTGGGGTGTGGCACCCTATCAGATTCAACTGGAAAACACTCCTAAGGGTCAACAAACAGACCTTGAACTATTTATAGGTTTTTCTTTTTTGTCATTGGCATTTTGCTGTTGTTGTTTTGTTTTGCTTTTTTTTTTTGTGTGTGTGTGTGTGTGCATATTATTATCTCTGCAACTCTACCTAGATAAGATAGGTGGGAAAAACAATCTGCAAGAGAATACAATGGAAGGACATTTCCAGGGGAACACAGGAGAGGAGGAAGCAGGGAAAAGGAAGTGGATGTTAACAAATCCTGGGACAAGGGAACAACAAGTGATCCACAATCCATGGTAAGGAGGGTTTAGGACACCTGGAAGGGGTTGATCAAAAGCAATGCAATTAGGAGGAATTACTGAAATTCAAAGAAAGGCTGAGCATGATAGTAGGACAAGAGTAAAGTAAAAAAATAGAGGAAAGAAGTAGGAGGTAACAATAGAGGTCTAAATACAGGCCTGTACATATGTTGATATTTATATATGACGATAGGGAACTAGATCTATGTCGATATATTTATAGGGTTAGTATTAAGGTAGCAGATTGACATTGGTCTCCATACAAGTGCTCCCTCAATGCAAGAACACGTTCTTTGTTCTTTAAATTAGCATTCCATGATGATCACCTTCCCAACATGATCGTTGAAGCAAGGGGTGCATAAGTAAATGTGGTGGAGAAAGCAGGGGTACACATACAGCGTTTGGGGTATTAAAGGCTTGAAGGTAAACAAGCAATTATCTAGCTCTGAAGTAGGAAAGCCCACATGGAAGAAGCACACCAGCCTGTGTGACCACTAGGTGTTGAAGGAATCATGCATCAGGCATCAAAGAACAAAAAATCATATCAGTGTGTGCTCACCTTCCTGATATGATCGCTGAAGACAAATGTGTGCATAAACAAATGTGGAGAAGAAGGCTGATGGTGCCCAGCTATCAAAAGATATAGCATCAGGGGTCTTAAAGGCATGAAGGTAAACAAGTGGCTATCTAGCTCAGAAGCAACAAAGCCCACATGGAAGAAGCACACTAGCCTGCGTGATCATGAGGTGTCAAAGGGATAAGGTATCAAAGAACTAAAAATTCTATCATTATAAATGAGGGGGAGTGCAGATTGGGGATCCAAAGTCCATCTGTAGATAACAAATTTTTCCTTACAGAGGGGTCGCAGGGATGAGATGAGTCAATCAGGGTGCAGTTTAGCAATGATGAGAAATACAATTTTCCTCGAGTTCTTCAATGCTTCTTCCCTGTCACTATTGTGATGCCAATATTACCTTTCAAATCTGGCTAGACCAGAGGACGTGCACTGGTGCAGATAGGTATTAGAAGCATAGGGAATCCAGGACAGATGATCCCTTTAGGACCAGTGGTGAGAGTGGCAATACCAGGAGGGTGGAGGAAAGGTGGGGTAGAAAGGGGGAACTGATTTTAAGGATCTACATATAACCCCCTCCCTGGGGATACAGACAATGAGGAAGTGGGTGAAGGGAGACTTCGGACAGTGTAAGATATGACAAATAATAATAATTTGTAAATTATCAAAGGTTTATGAGGGAGGGGAGTGGGGAAGGAGGAGAAGAAATGAGGAGTTGATACCAAGGGATTAAGTAGAAGGCAAATGCTTTGAGAATGATGATGGCAACAAATGTACAAATGTGTTTTGCGATGTATATATGTATGTAATGTGATAATAGTTGTATGAGCCCCCAATAAAATGATTTTTTTTAAAAGGCTTGAAGATAAACAAGTGGCCATGTAGCCGGGAAGCAACAAAGACCAAATGAAAGAAGCACACCAGCCTGAATGATCATGAGATATCAAACAGATCTGGTATCAGGCATCAAAGAACAAAAAGTCATATCACTGTGAATGATTGGGAGTTCAGAGTAGAGACCCAAAGCTGATCTGTAGGCAATTGGACATCTCCTTACAGAAGGGTCAGGGGGAGGAGACAAGCTAGTCAGGGTTCAATATAGTAATGATGAAACATACAACTTTCTTCTAGTTCTCTGATGCTTCGTCATGCACCGCCCCCCTCCCCTGCCCCCACTCTCATGATCCCAATTCTACTTTACAAATCTGGCTAGACCAGAGAATGTATACTGGTACAAGTTGGAACTGGAAACATGGGGAATCCAGGACAGAGAAAGCCCTCAGGATCAATAATGAGTAGCAATACTAGGAGAGGAAGGGGAATGTGGAGTAGATAGGGGGAACTGATCACAAGGATCTACATATAACCCCCTCCCTGGGGTATAGACAATAGAAAAGCAGGTGAACGGAGACATTAGACAGTGTAAGATATGACAAAATAATAATAATTTATAAATTATCAAGGGTTCGGGAGGGAGGGCCAGGGAGGAAGTGGGAAATGAGGAACTGATTTATCAAGGGCTCAAGTAGAAAGTGAATGTTTTGAGAATGATGATGGCAACAAATGTACAAATGTGCTTGACACGATGGATGGATGTATGGGTTGTGATGAGTTGTAGGTGCTCCCAATAAAATGATTTTTAAACAACAGGAACTATGATAAATCTTAATTAGAAATTTAATTTAAAATTTTGGGGATTTTAAAGAAAATTACTGTTTAGTACCAACTGTAAAATATAAGTAAGTTTCCTGAGCAATGAATCAGAAGGAGTGGGAAAGAAGCACAGGTGGCGGAGAAGAGATAGGTAAGCTAGGAGTCTTCATTGTTCTTTTTATTCCCCTAACACAGCGGTTCTCAACCTATGGGTTATGACCCATTTGGTAGACGAAGGAGTCTTTCACAGGGGTCACTGGATTCATAACAGTAACAAAGTTATAGTCATGAAGTATTAATGAAAATAATTTTATGGTTGGGGGGTAACCACAACATGAGGAACTGTATTAAAGGGTCTCGGCATTAGGAATGTTGAGGACCACTGCCCTAACATGTTTTCTTCACAGAGGTTAGCTAAAATTCAAAATTTGTAATTGCTCAGTCTTGGCCTCACCAATGAAGCACTGGAATTTTCACAATTCAAGAACTTAAAAGGAAAAGACTGCCTCTACAGGCACAAAGAAAGGGTTCCTTCATGCATCTAAGCTTACTATCACCGTCTCTATGTACCAACAGACGAGCTTCCACTTTAGATTTGGAGTTAAAAAGTCAATTCTCTTTGAGGAATAACAGGGAACAGTTAAAATAAATAAATGGATTGATAACCTTTTGCTTTCTAACTTGGTATACATGGCACCACAGATTCATCAAGGTTAACCTCTCGGTAAGTATTATAAGATACTGACCATGTAAGTAAGGCGGGGCAATTGTACAACAAATGCACCTTTTTAATAAGCAAAAACCAAAAATCTCTGACAATGAATAGAATGAATTTATTAACTGAATGATGTCCAGCTTTACCGTGAGAAGCATCATTTACGTGAGAGAAAGATGAGGCTGGCTGCTCCCTTAGAGAGCCGCAGCCTTGGACACCCCATGGAGCAGGTCTATTCTGTGCAAACAGGTAGCCTGTAGCTGTTCATCAGAATCAACTTAGGGCAGTGGGCTTGAGTTTTGGAGCATCAATTATGCTCCTGACTGCAAAATCTATTTGCTGCAAGCTCCTAGCAAGGTGGTCCCTGACTTACGGTATGATTCCATGCACATGGAACAAATGCTGCCTGTCACGTACTATCCTCATGAATGGTTGCTCATTATCCCCCATCTGTAGAGGGTTTTGACTGGCTAAGGTTCAGATGTACATAACCAAGCCTTTCTTCCTAGTTTGGCTTGGTCTGGATGTACTCTTGAAGCTTGTTCAACATCATCACAGCAACACACATCCTGTACTGACACTGAAGAGGTGGCTGTGCATAAAATACACAGGAATGGGAACTGAATCTCCCATAGGGAAGGTGAAAATTCTACCACAAAATCATTAGTACCTCATATATGTTATGCTGTTTATACTTGCAATCCAATCATTAGTGGTGATCACCCACCCTATGCAATGCACATATGCGCAGCCTAACCAGGACTTGGCAATCACCTTCTCTGAACAATTGTTTGCTAATTAGAAAAGCAACAAGTGTTTATCACACATAAAACACAGATAAGAAGGAAGAAAATCACCTGGATAGTCATTACCCACTGTTCACACATTTTTGAATCTTTACTTTCTTCTATAACTATCAATAAAATATTCACTCATATTATTAAAGAAGCTGGTGCAGGTTATTCCTAGGGCAATAGGAGAAAGAGAATTGCAATATGTGACTAAGACAACAACCTGAGAAAAATATTACCCTTTACTGAGTGCTTACTATGGGGGAGGCACGCTTTCAACTATTTATCTCATAAAACTCTAAAAATAACTTTGTAATTATTATTGAAATTTCATTGGTGAGAATTATACCTTTCACAGCTTAAACGAAAATGCAAGCCCAAAGTCATATTGCTGGTGGGAAGCCAGACTAAAACAATCCAGATCTTAGGCTTTTCTTATCTAAGGCTACTACCATGAAAGTGGTAAAAATGATCTCTATAAAAGGCTGGGGCCCACTCATTGTACAGGCATTTTCTTTTTCTTAAATTATCTTATTGGGAGTTCGTACAACTCATCACCATCGACACATCCATCCATTGCATCAATCACTTATGTTCACTTGTTTCCTCATGTTCTCAGAACACCTGCTTTCCACTTGAGCCTCTGGTATCCATTCCTTATTTCCCCCCTTCTTTTCCGGCCCCACCTCCCCCATGAACTCCTGATAATTTATAAATTATTACTTTGTCATAACTTATGCCATCCGATGTCTCCCTTCACCACTTCTCTGCTGTCCATTCCCCAGGGAGGCCATACGTAGATCCTTGTAATCTGTTCTTCCTTTCTATCTCACCTTTCCTCTACCCGTCCATTATCACCCTTCTCACCACTAAGGGGTTCTTCTGGTCTGGATTCCCTGTGTTTCCCATTCCTGTCTGTACCAGTGTACATCTTCTGGTCCAGCCAGATTTATAAGGCAGAACTGGGATCATGATAGTGTGGGGGGGAAGGGAGGAAGTATTCAAGAACTACAGGAACATTGAATGTTTCATAACTGCCACACTGCAACTGACTGCCCTTTCCTTGATCTAGCCCTGCTAGACCTCCTATAACCTTCTCAGCACTGATTTTTGGTCACTTGCTGTTCCCTAGTCCCTGGGCCTGTCACACCCACTCCTTTGTCCCCGTCTCCCCCTTTCCCATGTCCTCCCCGGAATTGTCATCCCGTTGTTCTCTTTTCCAACTTATTTATCCCACCTATCCCTTGCAGATAGAGATGCAGGGATAACAATATGCCTCAACACAAGACAATAAGAAATAAAACAATAGCAACAACGACAACGACAACGACAACAACAACAAACCCTATAAACAGTTCAAGGTCTATTTGTTGTCCTTTATGAGTGCTTTCCAGTCGAATCTGATGGGGCACCTCGCCCTGGCCCCACAGTCTGTTTTTGGTGTTCCATGGAGACGTCTTGCTCTGCTCTCCTTGCTGCTCTGTAGTACACCCACAGGGTCTGACTTCAGCATGGTGAGCTCCGGGGGGGCACAACTGCTGTGTGTCTCTAATGCTCTCCCTCCTGGTGCTATGGGTCAGTGAGAAACGTTGTGTCTCATGGTGGGGCCAGCCCCATGGTCCTCTCTGTGCATTGGCTTGTTTGAGCAGAAATAATGTCCTCAGGAATTGGTGGGCCAGAATGTGCTTCACTTTTCTTCCTCCCCCCTTGTTGAAAAGCTAATTCCCACAGGTAGTACAGAAAAGCCACCCAAATCATTTTATCCTATCAAAATAGCAATAGTCACATTGAACAACTATAGCGAAATGTCACTTACGGATACAGAAAATCTATTAAGGTCAATTTTATTCTAGCTCCACAGAGCAAAGGCTGGGCCTCCAACTCCCACCACCTGAGGGCAGTGATGCCGCTCAATTAAAAAAAAACAGCATCTGAATCTTTACCTCTCATTAAAACAATCAATTATAGACAAGTGACAAGTGGACCCAATAACAAATATGAGTTTTATGGTGCACATGAGCAATACTGAAACTTCTCTATACTTCCCTTTTTTGTTTTTTTCAAAGGATATATGTACTGCTACAGCGTATCTTATTTTTAAGAGGTAGGGATTAGAGAGAATTTGTTATAGGAGTAAAAAGAAGCCTCTTTTACGGGTTTTAAGATTTTTTGGGAGGTGGTGGTGGTGGGAACCCTCTAAAGTCTACTTATCCAGGAGACACTGTAACACTCAAATTACTGGCTACTAAAACTATGAGTCATGTGGGCATGCTGAACTGTGAATCAGCAAAGTAAATATATCAGACTGTTGTTAACTCCTTTTCTTGAAAAAAGGCTAAAGTGTATTTGCAAAGTACTAAACCCTAAATTTAAGTTATACAAAAGACAATGTAAAGGTACAACAGAAAAATAAAAGACTGGAAATCCCAATGAGATTAAGTACCAATAAATCTCACTTTGAGATTTGATATTTTTAAATAAGTTATTTTTCTCATTGACACCAGTGGGTTCACTGTGTACAATTCAGTGACATAGATCACATTCTGTCCAACCACACTCCATGACAGAGGTAATAAACTCATTGTCCCGAAGGTTCCGATCTAATCTCTTTCTGAGTTGCTATTCATTTGATCCCACATGAGTCAGAATCAACTTAATGGCGGTGAGTTTTGAGATAATTCTTAAAAGAGTACAATGTTCAAGGCAGACATTCTTTACCAGTTAGGCAAATTCTTGGTTTTGAAAAGACTCTAAGAGATATTTTTGGTTTAAGGTTTAAAGATAATCTCAGGGAAATCATTTCAGAGATTCACCAACTTTCCATGGCTCCAGAAAGTCTGCAATCCCTGAGAATCAGAAATTTTTTTCTGTCTTTTTCCCTTTTTAATCAGAGGGTTCAGCAATGGAAGGAAGGCATCATTCAGTTCTCCAGATCTTAAGGTCAAGGAGACAATTAGCCAACCATGCAATTTTCTCCTTTATTTCTCTACTCTTCCTCTGTTGCTTCAGATAAGCTTCTAAGACCACAGACACTGCACAATGAACTAGGAGACTGATCATATCTTAAAATTAAAACTCACAGTAATTTTTGAAGTCATAAAAATAAAGTTTCAACTCATCACCAAAAATGAGAATGCATAAAGAAAAAATCTGTATCAAAAAAAAAAAAAAACACAATCACCTGAAGGGAAGATTCTCTTACAGGTTTTGTTTTTAAATTGTGGTTAAAATACTACTCAATTCAACAAATTCTACATGTAAAACTCAAGAACATTAATGATATTCTTCATATTATGCAACCATTATCACTACATCCATTTCCTAGTTATTCTACCACCACATAAAATCAATGTCAGCTAAGGAGAAAATTCTCCTTTCCCGTTCCACAACTAATAATCATTAATAACCTTTGTTTTATAGATATTTGCTTATATCTTACAAATGAGATCTCACAGCATTTTATCTTTTTGCGACTGGCTTATTTTTAATTTTTTTTTAGGCATCACTGCTCTGGTGGTGGGAATAGGAGGTCCAGCCTTTGCTCCTGTGAGCGGGAATTGAACCTCCATCCCAGTGGGCCGCAGTCCCGCGCACAACCACTACACCACCGGGGCTCAGCCCTGGCTTATTTTTAATTTCATTAATTTTGCAGCATTCATCAGGCTTTCATTTTTATGTCTAAGTAGTATTTCATTGTACATACACTCTTTTTCTAGTTAACTGCTGATGAATCCTGGAGGTGTTTTTAATCAGGGGTGTGAATCATAATCATCTTTTTTCTTAAATCTATTTATCCAGGATCCAAAGATAAGCCTAAAATAGAACACATTATATATTTTTAAAAGCTACTAAGTTAAACCTAAATCACACCCCTGATTAAGAATGGTTAGTAGAGAGGACCTATACAGATGACACATTTGAAATTAAACAGCAATTTTGCATGGCTCACCCAGTAGAACATGGCCCGGAAATAAAAAGAGTCAACAGTTATTGCACTTATTACTAGCATTGGGCACTTTTAACTACATTGTATATGTTTATCGATGAAAGTTTTGATCCACCCCAGGGAAGAGGTGGGTAAAAAATCTCCTAGATTATATGGGAAGTAAGGGAATAGAAAGACAATCAAAAGTCAGGTGTACTAGAATGTAAATCACTGTTATATATGGGATAAAGATCACTGGGGTTAGAAATGGATTAATGATGGTAACAAAAGACACCAAAGACAAGTCCTTTAGTTTGCAATTGTCTATGTGGTGAAGGTAAGGACAATTCTTCCTCAACAATTCCAATGTGCCCAACAGTTAAAAGTATGGACTACAATGTATAGAATGTTACTCGAGGTCACAGAAAAGGTGCACAAGCATGCTCTTTCTTTTATGTGTTCATTTGTACAGTCATGATTCATGAGGAATGGTCAGGTACCATAGTATGAGAAACAGGACTACACACAAGTAAAACTTCAATCTTTTCAAAGATTACCAGTAGGCCAACCAGATATTTAAAAATCAAACAACAAGCACATTCACTTAAATTAAATACTAGTTAAAGTTGTACCATATCATGAAAATTTAAGTAGATTAGGTTTCAACTAGCATAAAGGTGAGTCTGATGATTATACAGGTAACATCAGTTTGGAGGTTGTAGACACAACAGAAAGTGGGTGAACTTTCTGCTGACCTCAACTAGTCCAGTATCCTTACTTAGATATGATGCTAATAAGCTGTTTTCATTTTTAAAAAATCATTTCATTGGGGGTTTGTACAACTCATCACCATCCATCCATCTGTTGCCATCATCATTTTCAAAACATCTGTTTTCTACTTGAGCTCTTGGTATCTGCTCATTTACCCCTTCCTTCCCCTCAAGACCCTTTGACAATTTATAAATTCTTACACTGACCAATGTCTCCCATCACCTACTTTTTTGATGTCTGTTCCCCTAGGAGGGGGTTATATGTAGATCATGATAGGTTTCCCAACCTATTCCCCCTGCTTCCCCTTCCCCTCTTGGTATGGCTACTCTCAATATGGGTCCTGAGGGGTTTATAGCTCCTGGATATGTTGCTGCTTTCATTTGTAACTATAAGTTTCCCTGTAAAATGTTCTTTTAAGCCAACATAATGTTATGGGGCATTGGTGACGAGGTGTAGAACTTTCACCTTCCATGTAGGAGGCCTAGGTTAGATTCCTGTCTTGCAATTATTTACGTCAGTGGAGGTCTGTTTGTTGCTAAAATGCTCAACAGATTTCAGCAGAGGTTCCACAGTAAGGAGGATTAGGAAGAAGGATTGGTGATCTACTTCTGAAAATCAGTCAAAGAAAAAACCATGAATCATAGTAGTCTGATCTGCAAACCATCATGGGGGTAGCATTGAACTGGGCAGCAAATCTTTCCAATGTATTTGAGTAAAGGGACAGGCTCACTGGCAGCTAACATTATCAAAGTATAATGGTAGTTGTTTTGAGTAACTTAAGGACCACAGAGGAAAGCTCTCATCTGCTAATCCAATCCTCTCATTTTTCATAGGAGGAAATAAGAACTTGAGAGTAGTTAATTTACTTGTAGGCAGTTTCACAGAGAGCTGGGGTAGAGTTAAAACTGGAACAGACTCAGGACAGTATAAACCAAAAAATTCTATATATCTACGCTGTATAAACCAATTAGACATGAAAGCTTTGTGTCCTCAGAACTGATTTTTGAAGCAAACATTCTATACCTTCATTCTCTAAATTTATCTAACCTTGGGTGCAGCTCAAGGGATGGTCTAAGTATGTCTGTTTTAGTCCAAGTTTGGTAATCACCATATTCACTAATCTATTATACTGGAGTGTTGAGTTTAACTAACAGTCTGAATTCAACTACATAAGTCAATTTCCTGTAGGTTTGACCTCAGCAGCGTCATGTTAAAAACATGTTTATTGATCAGTGACAGGCATTATATAAAAACAAAGAAATCTGTTATAAAAGATTTTTAAAATACCAATTATTCTAATGAATCGCCCTTTGCCCTTTCTGGATTCTTGCTGCTGCTCTGTGGCGGTCATGTACCTATGTCAATTTCATGATTGAGATGTCGGGGTGGATCTAGCCTGTTAATATGGAGATAGTCAATGAGGCCTCTGTGTGGGCATGGCTTTCTCCTGAGAACTCTGGGAAATACTGCAAGACTTTCCATTTGGTGAAGAGAAACTTGACTTAGTCTCCAAGATGATGAACCACTGACAAGACAAGATGGCTGTGTCCGAGGAACTGGAGGAGCCAGAGAAGCCACACAGCCTTATCCTGATGGAAGCTGACCTCTGAAGCTGGAGAAGCCACGTGGAGGTCCCTGCCAGTGCTGAGTTGCTTCTACCACCACTGGATGCTGTTGATGGACCCTGAGCTCTGGAAGCGAGGAGCCATGGGGAGAACCCTGCCAGTGCAGGGATGCTTCAACTGCATGTGCTTCCTGAGTCAGAAGGAGACTTTATAGACTAGTATTGGACATATGGGCTAATGTTGGATTTATGACCTTGAACTGGACTGGGTTGGGATGCTTTTCCAATGTTCCATTCCTCTTGTATATAAACCTTTCCCTTATATCCATATGTGTGTCTATGAATTTGTTTTCCTAGTCTACCCAGACTAACACATGGTTAAAAGTTAGTAGTGGGTATCTTGGAGAATTACAGCTAATCCCCAGTTAAAGAATCTTGACTTTACAGGTTTGAAAGGAAGAAAGATAAAACATCAAAGATGCTTTTACATTAAGATATCAAATTGAGGGGATATAGATGAATGAAAACAGAGCAAGCAGAATGAAAATCATGAATATTCATACATTATAAAGACTGTGTAGAAATTGATCAGTAGAAACCTAAACTGATGTGTAAGTCATCAAAGAAATACCAAAAATAGTATCTAAGAGAAAAAAGGAAAAACACAGACATGTAAAAAAGAAACTAGGAAATATATAGATAACACACAGAAACACCAATAACTATGACACCTTCTGAACATGAGGCAGAAAATTACAACCGGCAGACCAAAACCAGTGCTCTGCCTATTTTTACATTTTTATATGACTAAAAAAAAATCAAAAGAGGAATAAATATATCTTGTGAACAGGAAAATGATATGAAACAAGAATGTTATACCCATAAAAAAGGTTCATTGGGACATGCTATGTTTATTCATTTATATATTCCTGTCTATGGTTGGTTTTATGCTATAACAGCAGAGTCAAGTAGTTGTGACAGAAAGCATATGGCCCATAAAGAAGAAAATATTTAATATCTGGCTCTTTAAGTAAAAAGATTGCTTATCACTGCTCCAAATTAAGTACAGTACAACCCTGACTTGTTATGTGAGCCAAAACACTTCTCTCTGTCTTCTTTTTTTTTTTTACTTAAGTTAGTGGGACTTGGAGCTCTGCCACTTACAATAAAGTGTAAGGATGATCTCTTCATTAAAAAAAAAAAAAGATATCAAATTGAGAACCAGCAATCAGGAGTAGATAAAGCCTTCGTGTTTAAAATTCCAGTAGACTATATTCTTAGGACTAATATAGTAGTCACTCTCAAAAACAGAAGCAAAGACACTCAGGCAGTTATGAATTTTTAAATGTTAGCCAGATTATAGCTAACAAGATTTAATTATAATGTAGAAGCATGAGAAAAATTTAAGATAATCAGGAATAGGGATTTCTATTTTGCTACTCCCAGAAATAATGCTAATATGAAATGGACAGTGAGGAAGACCTGATGGTATTGAGGAGGAATTACAACTGGTAATTAAGGTATCAGTGAAAAACAAAGTCCAAAGAAATGTAACAGAAATGTTACAACAAATACATGTTTACCCAATAGCACCATTAGGGGTCTTAAGTATATTCCTAGTCAAAGCAATTTCCTTAAAGCATCTTATTTCCTTATTTGGTGATGTGAATGTACACATAAAGGTTGTTTAAACAGTCTTGTCTGCTAAGCCTTTTCTACTTGCCATTTGCTCTCTCTTCAGAGCCAAGTGGCTACTTTTTTAGTTGTTCCGTACAACATTCGGGACAAGAAACAATGGCTCTTGCTGTACTAATCACTGGAAACTTTATATATAGCACGTCTCTGTCTTTTATAACGCCATAATCCTAGCTCTTTAATATAGCTTGCTATCCAGAAAACACATCTAGTACTTACATGCACATTTGAAAATAACTTAAAATTCTAGAAAGAAAAACATTTTGGTACATTCCTCCTGGAAGAATGTGAATCCAGTTAAGAACTGCTGCCTGATGGACAGGTTGGGAGAGGAGAGTCAACAAAGAAGTCAGACTGTTCCCATCTGATAATGCCATGCTGTATTATCTGGAATTACAATGTATTATGCATTATGGGCAAATTCAACACTCATCTCAGAAGCTAAGTTAGTTTTTAACAGACTAATATTTTAAAGAGCTCCTGAAAAAATGAATTGTGTAAGGTAATTCTGCTGAGTTGACCTGATAGTTCATGTATGTTTCCTTAATAAGTACAGCCATCTCATTATTAAATATTTCACTGTGAAATTTAATATTCTGATAACTTACTCATTTACTAAAATGATTATAAAAAAACTAAAAACCAAACTCACTGCCGTGAGTCAATTCCAATTTATAGCAACCTTACAGGATTGATTACAAGTGTTCTAATAGGTCTCTGAAAGTGTTTAAATCTTTACAGGAGTAGACAGCCTCAATTTTCTCCTGAAGAGTGGCTGATTGATTTGAACCATCAACCCTGCAGTTAGTAGTCCAGTGATAAAATTACTATGCAAAAAACTCTACTTGCCCTCATGTTAATTTCCACTCACAATGACCCTAAATAGAGTTTTGAGGCTTTATAAATCTTTATAACAGTGAGCCTTATCTTGCTCCTGCAGAGTTGGTGAGTTTGAACTGCAGACCTTGTTGTGGTTAGCAGTCCAATGCTCACTGGACAGCAGCATGAGAGCTCCTGAAACTCTCTAGACCAAGTGGGAAAGTGTCCACATCACCAAGACAACATACCTGCTTCTCGTCTTGAATGTTAGGAGCTTGGGGAACATTTGAGTTGTTAGGATTATATACTCAATGAAACAGGTTCATGTGAGACAATGGTTATATATACGGAATGATTTTTTGCCATTTATGTATCAGAGGATAGGAATCCTTTAGCTACAAATTGTACTATTAACTGCAAGGCGAGCAGTTTGGATGCACCAGTCATTCCACAGGAGAAAGATGACACTATCAGCTCTAAGGAAGGTGTACGGCCTTGGAAATCTTATGTAGGGCCACTATCCTTCAGAATATACATAATGACACTGTTCTTTTGGGTTTTGGTGAATACTATAGTTCCCTTTGAGCGTCAAATAAACAAACTAATGAATCCTTAGTTGAGAAGCCCTACTATAGTCCTGTTTAAAAACTAATATACCTAAAAATATTGAGTTGACAAATATTTTTTACAATTAAATAAACTACTATTACAAAGGTTATACCAACTTATTTCTTTTACTGAGCCTTTTGGTGAATTCTTAATAAAAACTCATATGTATAAAAAAATAAAGCTATTAGGCTAAGGACCGCTCAATGATGAGCCCACCATGCCACCAAAGCTCCTTAATATATAGCTGTGCATAGGTAATGACAAGGATATGTTCCAAAAATTATTCATAATAAAATAATGAAAGAGCCAATAACAGACGGCCATATAATGACACTACAGGGTAATACTTAGAAGATGACACAGAAGCATACCAAATGACTCTTAACGATTATTCACAACAATTTCATGTATTTAGACCACTGCTGACTTTGAAATGCCCACTGTATTGAGTTGGCAGGTAAGGGCTTGACCACCACGTCACCAAGGCTCCTGAAAGCAGCTTACGAAATTGCATATATGTATGTTCTTATGTTTGACAGAGATGCATTATGGGAGATGCCAGAATTCTACTCTAATACATCTACCAGGAGTACATTACTTTGGTAATTGGTGGGTGGGTGACAGGGAAAATTCTGTTTCAAAATTTCATAAATGGTGTTTGTGGTTGGGTTCTAGTATAACCAACCTTTCACAAAGAGTTGCTCTGGACAGTCATAAAAACATCCAATACAAATCAAAGTTGGATTACAAAAACTAATACAGAGACTATTTTAACAGTTCACAATGGTGACCTAGTCAGGAAAGCTTCCAATAATCCCATCTGTCTGTGTGACCAGTAAGACACAGCAGAAATGATGGTTTCTCATTTCCAGGGTGGGGTATGAAAGACACCTTTCTCTCATCACTACCTCCAAGGAAACTGTTGTAAGCAGTTATACGGAGAAGCCTGAGTGACAAGGAGCATGCCAAAAGGCAGGAGCGTGAGCTTGAAAGCAGGATCATGTAGAATTCATCAAGTCTCAGATGACAGCAGCCCCAGATGACAATGTCTTCGCAGTCTCAGCAAAGACTGAGTCAGAGCACTATAGCGAAACTGCCTCTAGGTGCTGGACCTACGGAAACTGAGATAACACTCAAACCCAACTCAAAACCAGTATTAAGTTGATTCCAACTCACAGTGACCCTGTAAGACAGAAAAAAAAAAAACCTGCCACTGTGGGTTTCTAAGACTACAAATCTTTATGGGACTAGAAAGTCTCAGCTTTCTCCCACAGAGCATCTGGTGAGGTCAAACTGATGAACTACTCAGCAGTCCAACATAAAACTCACTATGCAAGGCTAACAGGTAAAGCAACAATAGGTAACTAACTATACAATTAGTTTACAGTGTCGAACACTAGGACTCCTTTCAAGAAGCCATCTTTGGTAAAAGGACTCTGATAACCACAAGTCATTCTGTTCTAATTTCAAGGTTCTGATTTCCCATCTGATTTGGCTAACACCAGAAAAGATACTTAAAAACACTTAGTACTGAAGATATATCTTCTACTACTTTTCCTACCTTACTCATAGTTCATCCTATCTTCTCTTCATTAATTCAAGTCTCAAACAACCAGGTATCATTGAGTCGATTCTGATTCATGGCAAACTGCTGTCTGTCAGGGTAGAACTGTCCTCCTCAGGGTTCTCAATATCTGTTTTTTGAGCTAGTGGGGTTTTGTTTTCTTCCAGAAATAGGCTACCGGTTCTTTCTCCCAAAGTGCCTCTGGGTGAACCAAAACTCTAAAAACCATCAAGCCGATTCAGAATCATAGAGACCCCTATAGCACAGAGCAAACTGTTTTCTACAGCCTTTGTGTAGGTATATTTTTAAGGATGCAGACATCCTCATCTTTCTCTTATAGAATAGTTGATGTGTTTAAATCACCAACCTTGTGGTTGGCACCCTGTGGTAGGCTGGGTTCTCTGGAGAAGCAAAAACAGTGATATGTATATATGTCTGTAAAGAAATGTATATCATGAAAATGTCTCAGGTTAGGTTTAGTTGGTTTTAAGTACATGGGTCAGAAGTTAAGCTAGTGGCTTTTCTTCACTCATGTGACTGCAAGGACTGATGAAACAGGAAGCAGGAAGATTCAGCAGGAAGACTACATGCTGGTGGATCCAAAGGCGGATGAAGCTAAGGATTGGCAGGTCAGACAGCAGATCGCTGAAGACTTTCAGGGTTGGCAGGTAATGTGGTGGGCTGTTCTCCGAAGTCCACAGAACTAGAGGTTGATGAGACAGATGCAGGATCCAGATTTAGCCCAAAGTGTGCTAGTGTCCCCAATTTATATAGGAAATAGACTATACCCCCAAGGAAATTTCCTTCTAATGGCATCAGGACTGTGACGTAAATAAGTGAGTTGTACTTCACCCTAATCTTAGCTTACGTGCGACAGAATCCACCATGAAATTGATCACATTGTGAGGTCACATCATCAGTCCGGAAATGCTGAGAACCCTGGGCCAGCCAAACTGACACAAAACCCAACTACCAATCTGCCTAAAATGTAACCTATTAAGCCACCGGGGCTCTTTTTCTATAAAGAACCATATAGTAAATACTTTAGATTCGTTGTTGCAACTCTTCAACTTTGCTGGTATTGTTCAAAAGCAGCCATAGATTAACGCTGACATGAATGGGTGGGGCTGTGTTCCAACAAAACGTTACTTCAAAAACTGACCCAAATAAAAAAAATCAAACCCAAAGGTGTTGAGTTGATCCAACACAAATCCTATGACAAAATTGAACGTCCTCACAGCTTCCAGGGCAGTAATCTTCATAAGCACATTGCAACATCTTTCTTTTGTGGCATGGTTGGTGATGTCACACCTCGGACCTCCTGGTCTGCCAACTTCTGTTGTAACTGTAATGGCACCATTCTATTGAGACCAAGTCTTTCTGACATGTACTAGATTCCATTCCCTCTTACTGATTCAGGAGACATGACTCTAGGAAATTTCATGAATTTGTCTCTCCATAGGATTAAAACATTCTATTTCTTTACTCCTAAAGAAACCCAACTGAACTCTATGTCTGGTTCTTAAACTCGATCTTCATCAGTCTTTTGGGTGTTTTTTTTTTTTGGTCAGAGTAACTGTTGTGTCAAGAACATGGATAAGCATAAGATGTTTCACATCTTTGGACATCACAATTCAGGGAGTTCTTCCCTGGCAACTATATCCCAAACTGAAATAATCCCAATCGTCCCTGTCCTGCTTTATATTTGTTTATGGCTCACTTTCTAATAAATCAGGGGCCCTGGAGGCATAGTGGTCATGTACTGAGCTGCTAATCCCAAATTCCTCAGTTTAAAACCACCAGCTGCCGCAAAGGGGAAAGGTGAGGCCATCTACTTCCACAGCTAGTCTCAGAACCCCCAGAGACAGTTTTACCAGCCCTATGGGATCATTTATATGATCATGACTCAATGGCATTGAGTTTGACTTGGTTTTAGTGTAATGTATCAAATAGTTTACATATTCTGGTAGTTATATAATCTGGTGTCAATTTTGGACTTGAGAGGATGAAGAGTGAAGGAGTGGAGTCTAGTCTGTCAATTGGGACATAGGCAATGAGGCCTGTGTGGGCATGGCTTTCCCTGAGAATTCCTGGGAGGTGGGGGACACTTTCTCTCACTGCCCTGGAGATTCTCTCTGCGCACTCCTTGGGACAATGCTCTACTGACAAGACACATGGAACCACACTAGTGCCCTGAGCTGGAGAAGCCACATGGACCTACCCTGATGCAACAGACCTCTGGAGCTGGAGAAGTCTTGAAGAGACTCCTGCCAGTGCTGAGATGCTTACGCAACTGGTCCACAAGACTTCCAAGACACTGGCCTGTGATCTTCCTGCATTCGGCATCATTGTATGTGTTTTGTATGTGTTTGTCTGAAGGCTTAGGAACTTGATCTGGATTGGCCTGGGACATTTTCTCAATATTCAATTGCTCTTGTATATAAACCTCTTTCCTATATACATATGAGTGTCTATGAGTGTCTTATGTACATATGAGTCTCTATTCAGACTAACACACATATCTATTTTAATTAGGTCAAGGCAGGAAATTTTAGTATCTGACATAGAAAATGCTTTAAGAAACATTTTTTGAATGCTAACATTGAGTTAATTCCAATTCATATTGACCCAATAAGATACAGAATTACCCGACAGAGATGTCCAAACTGTAAACTCTGTGTGTGTGTGTGTGTGTGTGTGTGTGTGTGTGCGCGATCACTGTATTGGTGGGAGTTGGAAGCCCATTCTTGCTCCTGGAGAGCTGCTGCTGGATTTTAAGTCCCGCCATAACCACTACGCTACCTGGGGTCAGGCCCAAACTATAAATTTTTATGGCAACAAGTTGCCATATTTTTTTCCTGTGGAGTAGCTAGGCATTAGAACTACCAATCTTTCAGTTTGCAGCTGAGCGCTTGCTTACCCACTGAACCACCATAGCTCCTGTCTAGCGAATCAACTAGTTAACTGCAAAGAGAGATAAAGAATACTTTCTAAGCTGACAGAAATCTTATTAGCAAAAACATTATATATTAATTTTCCATTTTTATGATTTTTAAAATTTAACCCAAATCCCTAATTACACTCCATAGCTAAGAGAATATTGGTGCATGAGTGTATGGTGTCTTTCACGTACTCTCATTTAAAGTTCAGGACTTTCAGAACTATAAAATCAGAGTATTGATCATGAATCTTAGATAGCTTTAAAATCTAATGTCTTTGAATTTTGCATGATTTCAGAACTCGAATGACTGCATGATAATAGACTTTCCCAAACCGTACAGGGATCTGATCACAGATTTTAAAGGTGGTGTGGGGATAGGGAAGTACAAGTCTGACTTCGGGGAAAAATGTCATGTCACACAGAAGAAATGTCATATAGTTGGTAAATTGTTGAAACAGAAGTGAAACAAGTATGAACATTAAGGGCTTAAAATGTCCAAGGCTTCATGTGAGATATTTGGAAAAAAATTTTTTTTCCTTGTTTTCAATATAATTTTGGGTGGTAGGTAAGGATTTTCATTCTTCTTTGTGTTTTTGCAATACACCAAAAGAAATCTGTCTGGTGGCAAACTTGACCATCAGGCTTCTTTAGTTTTGTCAACGGCTCCTCAAGCACCCAAGAGAATCTGTTTTATGATGTGACTATAACCCTAGGATCCACTCTTATGTCTCCCTCCTTTCCTTCCACATTCTGCAGAAATATACCACATAATCTAAATTCACAGCAATGCATTTTATACTTCTAGGTATGATCCAGTCAGTGCTCAAGGCAGCAGCTGGCAAGAGATCAAATAACATAATGCATTAAGCAAATCTGCTACACCAGACCTCTATGAAGTGTTGAAAAGCAAGAATGGTACCTTGAAGATGAAGGCGTGCCTAGTCCAAGCTATGGCTTTTCAATCACCTCGTATGCATGTAAAAGTTGGACATTGGTTAAGGAATACAGAACAAAGCAGCTAGGCATATCAGTTATTGTGCTGGTGAAGAATACTGACTGTACTATGGACTACCAAAAGAACAAACATATCTGTTTGGGAAGTACACCCAGAATGCTCCTTGGAGACAAGGAAGTATTTTGGACAAGGAAGACCCTCTACAAGATGGACTGAGACAGTGGCTGCAATAATGAGGGTGGTGCCAGAAGTAAGCAATAGTTTGTTTTGTTGTACATGGGTTGCTGTGTGTTGGAGAGTGCTATGGTTGGAGAATATCCAACAACAAGGTCTGAACACTCAAGGATCAACTCAATCTGATATATCCTTGTTACCTGAGACCTACCAAGTCTTCCTACAGCATCTTCTGGAAAGCATTTTCTGTTCCTGAAGCCTAAAATGTGCCTGTTCCTCCTATGTGTCTCACAGAGTCTTTGCCATACTCTAGATGTTTGTTTATTCTAGAAAACATTTTACTGAACTAAGCATATGTCCATGTCACTGTACCCTACCACTGCCCTAAAGTTTCATGCTCCTATTCAAAATGTCATACTTCATTGACAATAAGTAGAAGTCAATCAACTTCAAATGTTAAAGAGATATATAGCAGCAGCAACAAAACCCTATCCTTTCAAAGATCAAACAAAATAACCTTTCAATTGTTATTATTCCTCCTTTTTTTTACTTCACTTGAGACTACAACTGCCAAAAGTTTTGGAACAAAGAAGACAAACATCAGTAACAACTTTCATCTCAAAATTACTTTCATATGACTGCTTTAAAAATGAATACTTCAGAGCTGTGAGCCTTAATAAAATGATTTTAAAATTGAAAATAAGTAATAAATAAAAAGGAATGCTTCAATCTAAATCCTTCTGCTTCACCTCCCATATTATGACATAACCTACACAATATCTTTATTGACTAACAAGAATAAAAATTGATACAGAAAAGAACCTTAGATGCCCCCCCCCCAAAAAAAAAAGAACCTTACTATTGCTTACTGTTGTTTCAAGCATTTTAATGCAAGTGGGAAAATTCTGTAATGAAATTAAGTTGGAAAACTGAGTACCAAGCTCCTGAACCCAAATAATTTCACAATCATAAACACAACATTTTTTAAGTCATTTTATTGGGGGCTCATACAACTCATCACAATCTATACATACATCCATTGTATGCAAAGCACATTTGTATATTTGTTGCCAGCATCGTTCTCAAAAAACTCTACTTGATATTAGCTCAGTTTCCCCCTCCCTCCCTGCTCCCCTCTCCCTCATGAACCCTTGGTAATTTATAATTATTATTGTTTTGTACACTGTCCGACGTTTCCCCTTACCCTCTTCCCTGTTGTCTGTACCCCAGGGAGGAGGTTATATGAAGATCTTTATAATCGGTTCCCCCTTTCTACTCCAGCTTCCCGGTATTGCACTCTCACCACTGGTCCTGAAGGGATCATCTAAACAGTATTTGAAGCCAAAGAATACTTGGCTTAGTACATTTTGCACACATCTGCCAGTTAAAGTGTTCATTATGTTATGCTGCACAACAAAAGTGTTCTTAACATGAAGCCCCTAAGTGTTTATTAAAAGTATAAAGCTTACGAGAACACATTTCACAACCCTGAAGAGCAGAAATGTTCAGATGAGGGTTACCACTAGGACAGCAAGGCCTTCAACAATCACGAAAACCAAAAGAAGATACCCATAAATATTCTGACATTGCACATTTCTTTGGCTGAAGGTTTTTTTCTTTTCTTGATGACCCAGAATTATGATGATCTACTAGTACCCTATTCTCAGAAACTATTATGAATTCGGGTCAGAAAACCTACAATATGGAACTCTGAATTCTCCCGCTGGTGTTTTTTGTGTTGTAGTCTTCCAGCCTTGCCCTTCCTTTCAGTCATCCATCACTGACCACTAATGCAGGCGTGCTCGCTGTCAGCAGTTCCCCTTCCAAAGGGTGTGGAAGCAACTTATCAGGTTTTCTATAATTAGGTGTAAGGTAAAAGGAAGTAGGCTCTGGGTGATGATAGAATTATTCTTCAAGGCATCACAAGTATGAAGGGGGAATTAAAAAGGTTCATGAAAAAATAGAATGGAAAGATAATGAATTTCCACCCCCGCCCCAACTTTTCAAAGGCCCTTGGATCATGGCATTTCTACTTTAAATACTCTATTTCATTGTTATCATTTTGCTTTTTCTTGTTTGCTTTTGAACTTGAATTCCTGAATTTTTTCCTTAATAAATGGTTGTCTTGGGGTATAATAAACTTTGATAGTTCAATTATATTGAGATGTATAAGCATTACCACAATCAATTTTAGAACATTTTATTTTTTTTTCTTGTACTCCTTTTATTAGCTCCCCATTTCCAAGCAACTTCCCTTGTCATACCCTGAAGGAACCATTCATCCATCTAATAATTTCCCCTTTCTCACAGTGTCTGTTTAAGTGTCTAATCTGCTACATTATAGTGTTGACTTTGGCTAAGTATATGAAATATACCTACTCTTCATTTATTGGCAATCTTTTTATCTGGTATTTCACATTTGTAACTATAGTAAAAAAAATCTACTAAATGACTATTTTGCAAATTGACAGTATACATCTGGCAACAAGCTACTTGGAGGTGCCATATGAGAATAATGCTGTGATGGCTAATGTAATGTGTCACATTGGTTAGATCATATCAGTAAGTGGGGAGTGGGTATACGGAATCTGAAATTATGTAATTCAGAACTCAGCCACAGAAAGCTCCCCTTACACCTCAATACTGCATTGCATTAATCTTTAAAATTTGACCTGCAGACAGGTAAGTGTTACTGCATTATTTTCAGAAACTTGTGATAAGGATAAAAAGAAACTAATTTTAAGAAATGAGTTATATGGTCCAAATAAGCAGATCATTTGGGAAGCAAAAAGGAAGGTTACATGCCTGTAATTTAAACTAAATTTAAAGTAAGGTACCTGTGAATTATTCTGCTAACAATACACAGTGGTAAAAGTGTTTCTGAATATGCTAAACATTTAAATTGAAAGTGCTTCCTCCAGACAGCAAAATGAGAAACAAAAAGAAGTTGAAGGACAATAGATTAGTTTAAAACAGAAGCAATGTCTAATGGATACTTATTCCAAAATGAAGCTGACTGCTACAATATCACAAATATAAAGGGTGGACAAAAAGACCTGATTTATGGCAGATGTGGAACTGGTTTTGCCACCATGACAATGCACCTGCTCATGCAGTCATCTCAGTACACCAGGTTTTGGCAAAAAAAACAAAATAAAAATCTTCAGCATGCCTCTCTTGTCTCATGCACCTGATCTCACATCATGTAACTTCTTTTTGCGAATCCAGAGGAACATGAAAGATAGAGATTTGATGACACAAAAGAGATAAAGAAAAAATGAGGGAGGCACTGTCAGCCATCCAAACAGATTAGTTTGAAAACTGTTTCCAAGAATGAAAATGAAGACCTGAAAAATATATTAAGTGTGCTGGAGAGTACTTTGGAGGTAATAAGTTTATTTTGTAAAAAAAAAAAAAAAAAAAAAAATGGCTGAGCCCCGGTGGCGTAGTGGTTGTGCGCGGGACTGCGGCCAATGGGATGGAGGTTCGATTCCAGCTCCACAGAGAAAAGGCTGGACCTCCTCCCACCACCTGAGGGCAGTGATGCCCCCCCCCAATTAAATACATAGCTTTTGGGGGGCCGTGATTCTGGTTTATTTTTAGTATCCATGGTGTATCACCTTCTGAGACTGTATTTTGATGTCACATCTGATAACAAAACAAAAATACACAAGAGTTCTTACTACCCAATTAAGATACAAGCTAATTTTAAAATAAGAGGCAGACTGCGGCCCACTGGGGCGGAGGTTCAATTCCAGCAGTGGGGCTGGCCCTCCTACTCCCACCACCGGAGAGCAGTGATGCCCTCCCCCCAAAAAAATTCAGTTGATTAATGATAACCTTTTCAATTAATCACACGAAAATATAAAGCATATAAAGTTTATTCAGATTTTTTAAAAAAAGAGGCAGAAGATAATATGAATTGCTATGAACACATAAAAATATGTTCAACACCATTTCCTGTTAGGCAAATACAAATTTAAACCACAAGAGAATATTCCATACCCACCATATAAGAGGGCTTCAAAATGTTCATGAAAAATACCATTATTTTGTAATTTAATATTCCACAAATGTTTAGAAGTCCTCTTGTATAATATTTTATACTCACTAGAAAGGCAACAAGGACCCCTGACGTCAGAATGAATTGCTCAGCTGCTAACCACTAACAAATAGGTTGGCAGTTTGTGTTAATCTGAGCACATTAGAGAAACAAATTCATGGAGACACTCGCGTGTCTGAGAGTTCTATATAAAGAGTAACTGTACATTAAGAAAACATCCCAACCAAGTCCAGTCCAAGGCCTTTTTGTTTTTGTTTGTTTTTTGTGGGCATCACTGCCCTTTGGTGGGAGTGGGAGGCCCAGCCTTGCTCCTGGAGAGCTGCTGCAGTGCAAGGTCTAAGACTGATATTCGCTCATATGTCTGATAGCAATTTATAAAGTCCTTTCCAGACTCACAAAACACATGCAAGGATGCCAACTGCAAGACGATCAAAGTCAGATGGGTAGAATGCTTTTGGATCCAGTGGTATTGTAAACATCTCAGTGCTGGCAGGGGTCTCCAAGTGGATGCTCTGGCTTCAGCGATCTGCTTGCATCCATGCGGCTTGTCCAGGGCACGGGGGTAGCTGCAGGTGGCTTCTCCTCAGGCATGTCTCGCAGGAAGTCAGCTTTGTCTGTAGAGAGTCTCCGAGCAAGTGCTGTCAATAGAAGTCTCCAAGGAAGTCAAAAAGTGTCTCCTGCTTCCAAAAAGGAGACACCAGATTTCCCAGAATTTTCACAGAAGGCCACGCCACACAGAGTTCTCATTGGCTCTCTCCAGACCGACAGGCTAGACTCACCCCTATACTCCTAAGCCTCACACTGTCACCAGATTAGGTGGCCGCCACAGAGTTTGAGGTCACCAAGTATTCTTTGCGAGAACTCACACAGTCAGTCTACCTGTCCTAGAGGGTTGCTGAGTTGGCATCAACTGAGTGACATTGTAAGCTTTGTTTTTGATTATAGAGAATGCAAATGTGGCAAAATGATGATTGATGACTGGTGAATATCGCAACTTTCTGTAGGTGTGAAATGTTTCAAACCAAAAGTTGGGAATAAAATAGCACTCTTATTTTAAAGCATAACCAAATAGAGATCATTAAAGCAGTTTATGCATTTAGAAAAGAATCACAGCGTTGGTATATAAAAGCTCTTATTTCTTTGTTCAGTGACTATGTTAACATCCAGGAACTAACAGAGCAAATGCGAACTCAACATATAAACCAATTGCACACGCTTACACAAAAGAGTAAGTTATCACTTTATGAAAATGCTGTTGCTAATAGGTATATTCTGGTATGTTATTTAAGAGGAAGCAACATAGTTATTGCTTGGTGTCAAAGTCTTCAAGCCCTAAGTATATCTAAGAAAACATTGTTGAATAAAGCCAACACATTGTTCCATCTAGAATAGCACACATATCACCTGCTGAAATCTCCTGGCTGATAAAAAGATCAAACGAGACCTGGTACACAAAATATACTAAGTTGCAATTTTTAAAGAGTAGTCACTTACTTTATGTATTTTTTCTGGCAAGAGCAAGAATGCAAACAGAGGATAAAGCTTCACATCACTTTTTGGTTAGTGTAATTGGGTTCCTGACTGAGTTCTGATGTCTAGAGCAGGGGTTCTCCACGTTCCTCATGTTGTGGTAACCCTCCCCAACCATAAAATTTTTTTTGTTGCTACTTCATAACTATCATTTTGCTATTGTCATGGATTGGGCGACGCCTGTAATAGGGGTCACGGCCCACAGGTTGAGAACCTCTGGTCTAGACCAAAAACAAATGATGATTTATCTCAGAGGGACTCAAAAAGCTACTGAACATGACAAGCAACAAAATAAAAGGAAGTAGTGTACCAGCCACAGAAAATATCTGGAGATAGTGAGACCCTGGAGATTAATGGGGTATGGTGGGGAGGTTCCTAGGTAGTGCAAACTGCCAATGCACTCGGCTGCTCTCTGAAAGGTCGGAGGTTTGGGTCCACTCTGAGTGTCTCAACAGAAAAGCCTGGCGATCTACTTCTGAAACTTTGCCATCAAAAGCTGAGGCAGCACAGTTCCTCTCCTGGGGCACCTGGGGTTTTCATAAGTCACTTGACATTTTTTCAATGTGAAGATTACCAATAATCAAAGCATTAAATGACTGGGATCTAAAACCTCAGGAAATGGGGATTCCATGGCACAGGCTGGAGGTTGGCAAACTTCTGAGAGGGAAGGGCCAATTCTGTCCCTTAGAGCTAATTAAAAATTATTTGAAAGCCACAAGTAACTTTTTACAAACAAGCAAAATCACCATTATCTGAATAATAGCCTTTAAAATTTTTCAATTTTATTTCAGATCCACATGTATGTACAGAAAGCCAAATATGACTTGATAACTGTAGTTTGCCAACACCTGTCATAGGTAAATGTCTTAGGCAGTAATCTCGGGAGAGACAGGTCTGCATACATGAAAAGCAGGGGTGTGTCAGGGTGTGGCATAGAGCACACAAAGAAAAGATCTTTCTCTCTCTTTTTTTTTTGGCCCAGTCCTGCTAATAAGGTGACAACAGGTACCAGAGGTTGAGACCTAGTCTTTTCAATACAAAAGAATAAACCTAACCATGTCCAAAACCACCATAGATTCTCCAACGACACAAAAGCAGACTGGAGGAATTAAGAATACACCCTCTATTCTTGGAGCAGGTATCTTGACACCATTCATCAAGGTATCTGACATGCACTGCGTCAATGCGGACTTACAGTGACCCTAGGGGACAGGGTAGTACTGCCTGCCCTGTGAGTTCCCAAGACTGTAACTGGTGAAGAGGAGAAGCTGGTGGTTTTGACCTGACGACTTTCCGATTGCAAGCCAAAGCCTTCTAATAATGATGAAAAATCTAGATGAAATAAGCATAGGATTTATAAAGTTAATTATGTAAAACAAAAAAACATTCCATGTCAAAACACCAAAAGACCACAACAATGCTGAGAGCTAACTGAGAAAATATCTGCAATCAGAGCATGTCAAGAGTTAAATGGCTAATAGATCTAAGTGGATTTATTTAAAATGAGGAAAAAATACCAAAAAGCATAGAAAAATGAATAAATAATAAGAACAGATTAGTAAAAAGATAATTATCATTTTAATTTACTCTTAATGAGAAATACCTGTATTTGCTCCCAAATCAAAAACTTTGATATAATAATCTGCTGGTATGGCTTCAAAGGAAAAGATACTCAAACATACTGCTGGTGGAAAACCAAAGTGGTGCAAACCATATGGAAGGGAATTTGGCAATAGTATGAAGTTTTTCATTCTCTTATTTTTTTGTAATAGTAAAATACTGGAAATTATTTAAATGTCCAAGCAGCACATGGAGCTAAAAAAAACACCAGAGAGCATTATGTGGTTAAAAACAAAAGTAGCTTTCCTTCTTAAATTTCTGCGTACTATTTTTCCAAATGGCTGCTAAGTTGTTAGAAAAATGAAAACTGAACCTGTTGTTGTTGAAGGTACCCTGACTCAGGATAACCTTGTGTTACAGGGTAGGATTGCCCCCATATGTGTAATCTTTAAAATGCAACTTTCTTCCAAAATGCCACCAGATGGGCTTGAACTGTCAATTCTCTAGCTAGGAGTTGCACACATGCTATTTTGCACCATCTAGAGTCCTGGACTAATTTGTCGTAGTTGTCACTGAATGGATTTCAATTCAAGGTGACACTATGCATATACAGAGTAGAACTGCTTGATAAAGTTTTTAAAAAATTTTTTACAGGGGATAGTGTGAACACAGTCCCCCACTAAAACAAATTATGCAATTGAGTTTCCCACATTTGGGGAAATCACAGAGGTCAGCAACGGAGTGCGATGCGTGAGCCTCGCCATGGGAAAACCACCTTCATGATTTTGGTATCTCCCCTGCCAGGTAAGTATTCAATAAGGTTTCCAAGGCTGGGACTTTTAGGAAGCAAACTGTCCAGACCTGCCTTTTTCTGTTAGCAGCCAAATACTTAACTACATGCATAACCCAAGACTCTGCAGAGTGATTTGTCAGGACATAAATATTTATTAAACTGTTTGCAACTATTTGTGTGATAAATGAGGCTGTTAGGTGTTTCTTTTGACAGAGGATATTAAGAAAAAAAATACTGATATACTTCGGGTGCCATTAACAGAGAAAGTTGGGGAACCTATGATAAAGTCTTCTAATAAAAGTATGTGAGGTCGGGGCTGAGCCCTGGTGGCATAGTGGTTGTACGCGGGACTGCAGTCCACTGGGATGGAGGTTTGATTCCAGCTCCACGGAGCAAAGGCTGGGCCTCCTACTCCCACCACCTGAGGGCAATGATTCCCCCCACCCCCCAAAAAAAGTATGTGAAGTCTTAATAGCTGGTAAATATGCTAGTGTGTGTATGTGTCTACATGCACACTCATGTCCGTATGTGTGGTTATAAAATTAGTATGGACTTTGAACAACCAAATTTACAATAGGTAAATATTGCACACCCATGTTGTAAACATTGTTTAAATGCTGCGATGTTATGGTGGCACAAAAGAGGAACAATTATGCCAGCCTTGACAGTCTGCTTGATTTGATTTTGAGATGGGGCCACAAATTTCTGGGACAGCAGTACCTAAGCTGAGATCTGAAGGCCTGGTAGGAAGAATATATTGGGCTACGGGAAGGAATGGTAGCTGAAATACTACCCCCACCCCCCACCAAAAATAATGCACAACGAGAAAACATCAGAACTCTGGAAGTTGAATACTATGAATGTAGAGAAATGAGGCCAGATGATTTTAGGCCAAGAGTAACTCTCGAAGGTATAATGTATCAGATGAAGTCTGAGAAATTTTAAAGCAGAGAGTCGAGAAATTTGTATATCAATGTTCACTGCAGCACTATTCACAATAGCCCAACAGTTTAAATGTCCATCAACAGATAAATGAATAAACAAAATGTGCTACATACAAGGAGTGGAATACTCTTCAGCCAGCAGGAAAAGTAAAGTCTTAACACATGCTACAATGTGGACAGAGTTTAAAGACCTTATGCTGAGTGAAATAAACCAGCAATCAATAGACGAATATTGTGTGAACCCACTTAATACAAAAAGACAAGAAAAGGCAGTTACAGAGACCAACGTGTGGGAAGGAAGGGTCAAAGAGGACTAATAGTGATGGAAAAAATTGCGTTATGGGTAGGAGTAGCACACCAATTACTACAATTGCTACCAAGAAATTGTACACCTGTCAAAAGTTTAACTAGATATACAAAGCTGAGCTAGATATACAAGAAGTCTTCAAAGGTTTTGTGGAAAATTTGAATGAAAAGATACTATTTTTCCACAACCTTTCTGAAGCACCTTATACAAGACTTTTTTTAAAATCATTTTAAAAATCATTTTATTGGAGACTCATTCAACTCTTACCACAATCCATCCATCCATCCATCCATTGTGTCAAGCACATTTTTACATTTGTTGCCATCATCATTTTCAAAGCATTTTCTTTCTAGCTGAGCCCCTGGTATCAGCTCATATTTCCCCCTCCCTCCCTGCTCCCCATCCCTTAAGAACCCTTGATAATTTAGAAATTATTATTTTGTCATGTCTTGCACTGTCTGGCATCTCCCTTCATCCACTTTTCTGTTGTCTATCCTTCAGGAAGGGGGTTATATATAGATCCTTGTGATAGGGTTCCCCCTTTCTCCCTCACCTTCCCCTTCCCCTTCTGGAGTAGCTACTCTCATTATAGGTCCTGAGGGGCTTGGAATCTGTCCTGGATTCCCTGTGATTCCAGCTCTTATCTGTACTCCTGTACTTCCTCTGGTCTAGCAGGATTTGTAAGGTAGAATTGGGAACATGACAGTGGGGGAGAGGAAGCATTAGAGAACCAGAGGAAAGTTGTATGTTCATCATTGCTATACTGTACCTTGACTGGCTCGTCTCCTCTCTGTGACCCTTATGTAAGGGCATATCCAGTAGCCCTCTACAAGACTACTAAGACTTTAAAAACAGTATCATAATACTTTATAGAAGTTTATGTGTGTAGGTGTGTGTGTATGTGTGCCCCCCCCCCCCATGCAAGGGACTTACACACACTAATTTCGTCACTTTGAGTGATTAACTCTTTACTCATTCAAGTATAATTACATTAAAAATTCAAACTTCCAAAATGTACTCATTCACATGTCAAAAACTCACAGCACTCTAACCTTTCCTCCAATATTGAAATCAAATCCTTATGAATGCAATAAGATATTTTAGAATTAAAGAAAAGTAAACTTAAGCATAACCACTACTAATGGGCTCTAAAGATCTGCTTTTTACTTAACACAGGCTTTATTTATTTTTTAGAGGGGATTTTTAAACCGTTTTACTGGTACTTCATCCACTTATCATATAATTCAATAGTTCAAGTATATCAACTTTATTTTTTTAACCAAAAAAAGAAAAAAAGAACACAACTCTAAACAAAATGTAATAGGGCAAAATTAAATACTCTATATCCAGATCCTTCAAATTAAGCTCATTTAAAACAGCATAAAATTATTTTAAGAACATAATCTTGGAACGAGTGAGGAGCATTGCAATAAATTAGACTGTTGAGTTCTGTCTCTTTAAAACTGCATGCTACTACAAAGTCAATTATGGCCAGTGTAGTTAGTTTGATCTCCCCTTTGACCTAGCTTAAAGTGGTGTGTTTATTTTCGGCTTTCTCTTTGAGGTTTTCTCTTGTCATTGTTGTTGGGGTTCTGGCTTGTTTTATCTGGCTTTGTTTTGTGTTACATGATTTTCTGTACATCAATCTCAGGACAAGCAGATCTACAGAGATAGTAACTGGAAAGGAGCATGACAGATGAGGGAAATGAGAGCTAACAATGAGTATGAGAAGAAAAGGTTCTGAAATTTTACTGATGATTGCATAACTCAATATGGTTCACTGATGAAATTGTATGATATTTGAATAAATGCCAATAAGACTATTAAAAAAAAAAACTAAAACCTGCCTGCTAATCCCAAAGAAAAAGGAACTATTATCTCAAAGTGGTAAAAATACTGACGTACACGTCTGCTTCTTCTCCCATTACTTCCACCACCCCTCTCTCCTCCCCCCATCTCCAGTGGAGAAAGAACAATCTAAGGAACAACATAATTTCAGGAAAGAGTTCAGGTACTTCTCTCAAATTGGGGGCATTCACGTCAGTAAGTTCTTGGAAAAACTGAAATTTAAAAAATAATAGTATTAAAAAAAGTGCATTTTCCCATGAACTTTTTGAAGCTTCCTTGAATGTTCCCATCTGGCAATCCAACACCAGAGCAGTCTTCGGAATCGTCCACCAGGACACCCATGTGAACAATGTTCTGATCCTCAGCGTTTCCCAACCTCGTACTCTTCCTGTGTCATACACCCAAGGGGCTAGCTCTGAATTTGTAGGAAAAGCGGACATAAAGTGAACCTCTGTCCAGGGACAATGGCAGTTCTAGGCAACACTCAAGGCAAAGGGTGCTGTGAACTGTCTCTTGGTTTGCTGAAAGCTCAGGTCACACGGAATCACCATATCCTCAGCATATCAAGATGAATTGTAATATCCATACTTACACTTTAAAATCCAAGCTGATGGGCTGAGCCCTGGTGGCGTAGTGGTTGTGCACAGGACTGCGGCCCACTGGGTCGGAGGTTCAATTCCAGCAGTGGGACTGGGCCTCCTACTCCCACCACCAGAGGGCAGTGATGCCCCCCCCCAAAAAAAAAGACAAAACAAAAACCCAAGCTGATGTACTAGCCCCCTACCAAACTCACTGTATTCCAGTCACTTCTGGCCCAGTCACACCTCAGGACAGAGCAGAACTGTTCCACAGGGTTTCCAAAATGGTACATCTTTTTTTGCTTGTTTTTTTTTTTTTGGGGGGGGGGCCTCACTGCCCTCTGGTGGTGGGAGTAGGCGGCCCAGCCTTTGCTCCTATGGAGCCGCTGCTGGAATTGAACCTCCATCCCAGTGGGCAGCAATCCCGCGCACAACCATATGCCACCGGGGCTCAGCAGCCTCATCTTCCTCTGCGTCTCAACTGGCTGCATAAACGGGGGGTGTGGGTGGGAGGGAGGACCGAACCCCACTCGATGCTAGTATATCGATTGATTCCAACTCACAGTGAGCTCTCACTGTCACCCAGTTGTTGTGGACTCATAGCAACCCTGTCGGCCAGGGTGCAACTGCACCAGGAGTTTCCCAAATCTTCAGGGGAGTAGAAAGCCCGTCCCTGTCCCACAGAGCTACTGATGGTTTTAAACTGCTGAGTACAAGGATCACAGGCCAACACATAACGATGACGTCATAAGGGCTCCTAGTCATAGTGAAACTCAAAACCCATTGCCCTGACGTCAACACTAACTCTTAGTAGAAAGTCTAGGCTCTCCTGTGGAGCTGTTGAGGGTTTCGAACTGACGATCATGCTGATCATAGCCTAATGCGTAACCACTACACTAGCAGGGCTTCTAACTACACCATCAGGGCTCCTATAGTGAAAATAGCCTTCTGAAAAGAATCTGACTTTAATAAAATATGGAAAACCTACCTAGCTTGCAAAGGTATTATGGAGATTAGAAATCATATCAGTATAGTTCTCAGCAAAGTGCTTGGTTGGCAATCGATATATGAGAAATGTTATTACTAAGAGAGCTGTTGAATTAAAGGGAAACCTAACCTTTGCAGAGGTAATGCTGCTGAGATCAAAGAATTGCAGAGTCTCCCTGGTGCCTAAGAATTTAGAAAACAAGCATAAACTGCTTTCTTACTTTCCCCAAATCACCATCTTTTTCTTTTTTTAAATCATTTTATTGGGGGCTCATACAACTCTTTTCACAATCCATCTATCCATCCATCCATTGTGTGTCAAGCACATTTGTACATTGTTGCCATCATAATTCTTAAAACATTTTCTTTCTAGAGCCCTTGGTATCAGCTCATTTTTCCTCTCCCTCCCCACTACCCCTTTCTTATAAACCCTTGATAATTTATAAACTATTATTACTTTGTCATACCTTACACTATCCAATGTCTTCCTTCACTCACTTTTCTGTTGTCTGTCCCCCAGGGAGGTGGTTATATGTAGATTCTTATAATCAGTTCCCTCTTTCTACCCCACCTTCCCTCCACCACTTTCACCACTGATCCTAAAAGGTTCATCCTGTTCTGGATTCCCTGTGCTTCCATATTCTATCTGTACCATTGTACATCCTCTGGTCTAGGTGGATTTGCAAGGTAGAATTGGGATCATGATAGTTGGGGAAGCATTTAAGAACTAGATGAAAGATGTATGTTTCATTACTGCTACACTGCACTTTGACTGGCTCGGCTCCTCCTTGTGGCCCATCTGTAAGAGGATGTCTAGTTGCCTACAGGTGGGCTTTGGGACGCTAATCTGCACTCCCCTCATTCACATGGATATGATTTTTTGTTCTTTGATGGCTGATAACTGATCCCTTTGACACCTTGTGGTCACACCAGCTGGGCTTTTTTGCTTCTGTGCTAGATGGCTGTTTGTTTACCTTCATGCCTTTAAGAGCCCAGATGCTATATTTTTTGATAGCTGGGCACCATTAGCTTTCTTCAACACATTTGCTTATGCATACATTGTCTTCAGTGATAGTGCAGGGAAGGTGAGCATCATGGAATGCCAATTTAATAGAACAAAGTGTTCTTGCATTGAGGGAGTACTAGAATGGAGATCCAATGTCCATCTGCTACCTTAATACTAGACCTATAAATATATGCACATAGCTCTATTTCCTCACCATTATATATGTATATATTTACATATGACATGCCTATACACATATTTACACAGTTACATATGACATGCCTATATTTAGACCTCATATACACATATTTACATATGACATGCCTATATTTAGACCTCTATAAATGCCCTTTGTTTCCTAGTTCTTTCCTCTATTTCCTTTTACTTCCTCTTGTCCCACTATCATGCACAGTCTTCATTTGGGCATCATCTTTTTTGAAAATTAACTGTATATGAAACAGATACACCATCTAACAGCACCTGCATCTCTGAAAAGAAATGTGCATAACAATGTTTAAAAACTAGGCCTACGTCACATTAGAATGTCAGAAGATTTCATGCATCCATGCAAGGAACCAGTTGTCTAAGCAATTCTGTGATGCATCATATTTTCTAAGACATGGTAACTCCCAATTTCCTTTTTGATTAATAGAGGGCATGGTTTCAACTTCAAACATAAAACTGACTCTCAAAGAAAGAGGTTTCCTGATGACATTAGACAAACATGCTCAAGATTTCAGAATTTAATAACAGGATATAAATTATTACAATGTCCACCTACAACCTCCCAAATATAATTTCCACCTCTAAGGGAAAGTTAGTTTTGAAAGGGAAAGAAATCTTCTTGACTTTTTCTGACCCTGCAAGTATGAGGATGTAAAGGTATGGCTATAAAACCATAAGTCTTTTCTTCACAACAACAACAAAAAATCAAAAATGAAGCTATTCTTTCTCAACAAATCCTCCATCTATGTCTATACACATCTGAAAGTACCTCTCTCCCTAATGCTCCCCCCAAAGAATTCTGGGTTCTTCAAGTTGCACTACATCAAAATGACAGTTCTGACATCCCTCAAAGACCTCAAATTATGTTCTCTTTAAATGTTCTTTGAGTTTGGGGAACAAAAAGAAGTCTGAAGGGGCAAGATCTGGGCTATTTGATGGATAGGGAAAGGTTTCCCAACAAAATTCTCATAAGACAGCCCTGGCTGCCTATGATGGATAAGGTTGTGTGTCAACTTTGTTGTGCCATGTTGGACCATAAGATGCACTTTTTTCTCCCAAAGTGGGGGGAAAATGAGGCTGTGTCTTATGGTCCAAATGTGTGGTACCCCTGAACATTCTGGTATACTGGTACTATTTGGTTCAGCATATTTTTTCTTGTTTTCCTGCTCTAAAAACTGGGTGTGTCTTATCGTCCAAAAAATACAGTAATTATTTTGCAGTTATAATACAGTCATCCCTTAATGAGATCTCATATAACGTTAAGCACCTCCACAATGAAACTTGCTATGTGCTGTCCATCACCTGAATGGGAGTTTCCTTGGGGCTGTGATCTGCTTCCAACAGAGATGGATATACTAGCAAAGCTCTTTGGCTTTTGTTGGAGCTGGCTCCTGCATCTAGCTTGTTATCATCTGATCTCTGGTTCTTTAGACTTGAACAAGCAGCCTGCTGCTATAAAACCCGCCAATCCTGTGATTGAGCAGCAAGCCTGTCACAGCATCTGTCAAATTTCTGCAGCCAGAAGCCTTTCATGTGATCTGATCATCTTGGGTGCCTCAGTTCCAGCAGCTAATCCAGTCAAGAAATGCCTTCAGCCTGATACACAACCCAGAATTGGGACTTGCCAGCCTCTACAACCACACCAGCCATTTCCTTGAGACAAATTTCTCCATGAAAACATCCGCCACTTGTCTGTCAGTTTGTTGTACTGTGGTGGTTTGTGTGTCACTATGATGCTGAAGCTATGTCACTGGTATTTCAAAGAAGCTGAGAAAGTGGATGTTATAAAGAATGGGGCATCAGGATTGGAAGAAGGCTTGTTAACAGCCTGCAAGTGATACACAAATGACACAACCTTGCTTGCTGAAAGTGGAAAGGAATTGAAGCACTTGCTACTGGTGATCAAGGATGGTAGTCTTCAGTATAGACTAAGATTTAATGTAAAGCAGACCAAAATTCTCACAACTTGATCAATAGGTAACATCGTGATAAATGGAGAAAAGGTAAAAGTGGACAAGGATTTTGTCTTGCTTGGATCCACAATCAATGCTCACAGAAGCAGTAGTCAAGAGATCAAAAGATGTACTGCCCTGGGTTAAGCAGCTGCACGAAACCTCTGGCGCAGTGGTTCTCACCTTTCCTGATACCACGACTCTTTAATACTTCATGTTGTGGTGACCCCCCCAATCATAAAATGATTTTCGTTGCTACTTCATAGCTACAATTTTGCAATCAGGTGACCCCTATGAAAGGGTTGTTCAGCCACCAATGGGGTCGCAACCCACAGGTGGAGAACCACTGACCAAGAGTACTGAAAGGCAAAGATGTTACTCTGAGGACTAAAGTCCTCCTGACCTAAGTCATGACATTTTCAACTGCCTTTATCTGCATGTGAAAGTTAGACATTGAATAAGGAAGACTGAAGAAGAATCAATGCATTTGAACTGTGGTGCATGGAGAAGAATATTCAAAGTACCATAGCCTGCTAAAAGGACAACCAAACCTGTCTTGGAAGAAGTATGTCTAGAGTGCTCCTTAAAGGCAGGGATGGCAAGACTTCTTAAATACTAGAGTACATATTGTCTCTGGAGAAGGCTATCATGCTAGGTGAGGTGGAGGGGCAGAGGAAGAGAGGAGATGGACCCACACAGTGGCTGAAACGATACGCTCAGGCACAGGAACCAGTGTGAGGGTGGCATAGAACTGGGCAGTGTCTCCTTCTGGGGTGCACAGGGTCTCTGTGGTTGTTAACTGACTCAATGGAACCTAATAACAACACAATTATTCACACAAGGGGTCTGCAAGATGTTCTTGTAAAAATTCCATGATCTCTTAACTCAATTTTTCCATTAAGTTTTTTGAAACTTCCTCATATATAAGCTTCACTGGTTTGGCTTCGCTCAAGAACCTAACCTCAAAAGTTATCCTTGAAAGATGAGTAGGTATATTGTTGAAATGGGAAAAAAAAAAACCTCAGAAAAAACATTTCTAGCTTTTTCCTCCCCTGTGAAGATTTCAGTTACCTAAAGAACGACTTCTGAATAAGTGACCCTGAAAAAAAAAATCATGATTCTCAAAAAAAAAAAAAAAGCAATTATAACCTCTTTGGAATCCAAAAAACTTCACCATAACCTCTTGCACTGGTCCTCTACTTTGAATGTAAGTGGCCCAACAGATCCCTTCAGAAGTCACTGTCTTCATTTGACCTTGCTCTCTGGATTGCACTGACAAAGAGTCCATCCTGTTACAATTTGTTCTATAAAATTACTTTCACAAGCTTTGATCTTGCTTAAGGATTGATGGAAAGATCCGCTTTTTGAGCTGGCCGATCTTCCCACTTGCTGAGGTCAAGATATTTGCTTAAAGCTGATAATGTAATGCCCCACCGTGTGAATTCCCAACTTCAGCAGCGAGCACGTCAGTGATAACTCCACAGGCTTCTTCCACTAGGTTCATCACTTTGGCTACAGTTACTTCATTTGACAAGACTGACTATCATCTCTGGGTTCATCTCTGAGGTGTCAGGACCTTCTTTAAAATGCTTGAGCCATCTAAAATCCATCTTGGTTTTTTGTTTTGTTTTAAATCGGGGCAACATTCTTGTAAACTTGTTGCAAAGCTTCAATAATGTGGAAAGAGGCCCACCTGAGTCGTGCTATTAGTCCTGGCATCAAAATTGTCTTTCCTTTAACATAGTATAAAAGCATCATCTTTTTTTTTTAGCATCCTTTTTTTAAGGCACCCCAAGGAGACTAAGACATATGTATTGCTGAGAGAACTTGTCTGCAGCCAACCTCTAAGAAAAGAGACATACTTAAACACATTCTATTTTGAATAAACCTAATTATGTGTGCACTGAAGGCCTGGAAACAATGTACATAGCAATATATTTAATAAATCGCCTAACCTAACAAAAAATAAATGACTCTTGGATGGTTACTGTGAGATCATTTACACACCCATTCATTCATACCGTGCAGAAATATGTAAGTAGTTTCTATGTTCGAGGTACACCACCTGGGAATAATGATGAGTAAGGTATGGCTTCTGGGCTGAAGAAACTCAAGATCCAAAAATAATGTTTTAAAAGTCACAAGAGCTATTTTATAACAATTTTGTATTCAGGATCAGAAGACATAAACTAATGAAGTATATTTAGATACATTAAAAAGCCTAAGGCAAAAGGGAGCAGCTTCAACTCAGAATTTACAAATGAAATTTATTATTCAAATTGTGGAATAGGATTCAAGTTGCAATTTGCTTTGAGCACAATCATTCATTGATGGCATATGTTTCATTAAAAGAATCCCAAATTTGTTCTTATACGTTCATTGTGCAAACGACTTACTTTTAAGTTTAACTTACAAATGTTCTAAAAGGGAGAGAAAAGGAAAAAAAAAAATCGAGAGGCTTCGAACCACAGGGGGAAAAATGCATGTCCCCAGAAAAGTTTCTTTATTACCTAGCAAACCCAATTTCTACACTAGGTGCTTTTCAACTCAATAAGTAGGGCGTGGCCCTGGGGTTCTCCCCGTATCTCAATGACACTTGGATTAGCTCTCACACGTCTGGACATTCAGGTTTTCAAGTCAACCCCGGTTAACAACCTCATTCTCCCAAACCTTCAAGCAGGGCCACCTCTGCGCCGTCATTCCTGCCCATACGCCTCCCCGGGCTGACAAACAGCCACCCCACGTCTCCCACATCTGGAAGGAGGGCGGCGAAACATCCACGACCGAAAATACCTACACTCCTTCCTCGTTGTACAGATGACCCCAAATCGGGGCTAAATCTGTGCAAGGAGCCCGAGACTGGCCGTTCGGTGCGGCGCGTCGAGTGACTTCAGCGCCAAAAAGCTATTCCTTTAACTGGCACAAAACGCCGGCGAAGCAGCTCCCAGACCCAACTGCTTTACTCGAGCGCGGGGAGGCAGGGACAGGGAGGCGAGGAGGGCGCGGAGACTGCGGCGGGGGTCTCCGCGGTCACGGGCACCGCCCGGGGACCTCAGCGTGGCGGGCCAGGGGCCGTCCCGAGATGCGGGGTGACCTTCTGGCGCGGCCACCTCGCCGGAGCCGCCGGCCTGCCCGCCGGCCGGGAAAGCGGGACGTCGCCGCCGCCGCCGCCCGCTCTCGGAGCGCCCTCGCCAGCAGACGCGAACGCGCCGCCGGGATTCCCGCCGGGGCTCCACCCGCAGGGGGTCCCCCACGGGCCGAACGCGGGCGGTGCAATCTCGGCCGCGGGGCCCTGCGTCG